>JABCKO010023968.1:0-13053 GCA_018855915.1 Tephrocybe sp. NHM501043
TAGGTGGCGGGATCAATGGTTTGGCTCATTGCAAAGGAATAGCAGCGAGACTCGTGAGGAGCAACAGAGAAAGTACTAGAAGAAAAGGCGCCGTTCGGGAAGCCGACTATATATCGGATTGGTGGGATTACAGTTAGTTGTTCCCATCCATTGATACACCAGTAGTCTTCTAAAGTGCTACTACCATGCGAGCATCTTAGAAACAGAACTAGAGCCGCATCAAACCGATCTCTATACAGAACGCCCAGGAAAATAATGTTACGTGGACATTTGCAGTATACCATCCGTTTGAGGTTGGCATAAGAAGTAGGGGTAATCAGAACAATCAGGCCGTTTGAGGGCGATGATGGAAGGCACAGTCAGGTGCCAATGCACACATGAATGCAGTTCCGCCGGTGAAGATGACTTGAGCGACCTTTCAGAGAAGCTGAAGGGCGATTCTGGAAGCTGTTGGGTGGATAAATTGCGATTCAGAGAGCACTAGTTATGGGGTATCGGAACCATTTCTAATATGCAAAGCACCGTAATACGGAGACAGATACCGGATAGCAACAGAATTTAGTGGTTGAATTTTGACATGAGAGTGGAAGATCAAGCAAGGTTAGGACGTGAGCGCAGTCTCTACCATCGGCCGATCCATGATCCAAAAGTGTTCTTTAGAACTGAACTGGTTCACTTGCCTGTTTCAAGTCATTTGAGATGGGGCCAAATCTACAATGCCCACTTTGTAAGCAGGACGCGAGTTTCAAATTTCACCGATAACATTCCGTGAATCCCATCTGATCGTCCTTATCGAGTTCATGGCTGTTAAGGACACCAATGTTGAATGCATGGTTGTCTGAAGTCACTTTTATGATGATGTTCAGGGAAAACACCGATGCCCTCGTACCGAGAAAACCTTCTTCATTTCTATGATGGAGCTATGGGCCCCATATCTCAGATCGTGTGACATCTGTCGATATGAACTTACATCCTCGTCGAATTGATGAATTCGTCTGTACCTAAGCTATTTACTGCCAGTTTAAATCAAAGACGCCACATGATCCGTTTGTATTACGGGATATTTCCCTGCGTTGCAGCAGGCTTGAGGCTTCCGGTGTGAGCAAGAGCCAAGAATCTTTCTTTCAAAACCCGAGAACCTTGTATCGTGACATAAGTGGAAGCTCGGCGAAGTCACCAACCTCCATATACAGCCATTGCTCGATACTTCACCCGTTGTGAACGGCTGTTTAATCACTCGTATGGAGTTATGTGCTTCCAGGCTACCGTTAGAAGCTATTGAATTCGACACCTCATCTCGATCGACGAAATTCTGGCACTTGACGGATCATGTGGCGTTAGACGAGCCCAACAAAATTGAAGGAAGCTCGCAACACGCCCGTCACAAAAATATACCTTGGCAGGCACTGCACGGAAAAGCACAGGTCTCTGAAGACAAGGGCATTCATCAGAACAATCTGCCTTGTTTCTGACAAGCACAACAGCCAAGGTATACAGAGAGAAGCCTGATGTTCGCTTGTAAATCAGGGAAACGGTCTCGTTCGTTGTTTCTACCGTTCTTGGCGATACATAGAAGATTCCTGATAATCAAAGGCTGTGAACCCAAATTAATGGCTCAGAATCTCAATCAAAAGTGAGAAACTGTATCCGCTCATTACAAGTTGGATTGACACTAGTTTATGCTGAACACAGATGGGGAAACAAAATTCGTATTGAGCATTGAAAAGGCCTGTCAATTTATTCAACATGAATCTGCTCGAGGGCGTTACGAAAGTCCGTGATGATATCATCGATTGTCTCGATACCAACAGAGACCTTGATGTACGTGGGTCAATCACGGTCAACACAGGAAAGTTACCCACTTACCCGAATCATTGCACTGGCGGCTTCAGACTCGGAGTTATTGTGCGCCGATTCTTTCAAAGTTGTCCCATGGGCCGTTCCAGAAGGGCGAATGACTAGGGTCTTCGTATCTCCAAGATTGGCCAGATCATTGGCTAGCTTCAGATTGTCCACGACTTTGTCGGCTGTAACAGACCCTCCTTTGACCCCAAATGTCAGGAAACCCCCATACAGTCCTTCCTTCAAGTACGCAGTTGCGACATCGTGCGATTCATGCCCCTCAAACCCAAGATATGAGACCCAAGTTACGCTCGCCTGGTTTTCGAGCTACCTAGATGTTTAGCGTGAGAAGGCGACGAGAAGTGAAAGGAAATGCACTGACTTCGCTAGGGCGTAAGCGTTTGCGCAGTCCCTGTCCGCCCGAAGGCTTAACGTCTATAGGCCTTGCAACATCATGATTGCTAAAAACATTCCCATTGATGTTCCGAGTTCATGCTGGATCTATTTTCATGGGTGATAATGAGGAGCACGAAGGTTAGGTAATGGACATACATCTTCGCGAACTTTAGCAGCGAAGGCGCTACGGCCGTAGATGTCTGCAAAAGA
Source organism: Tephrocybe sp. NHM501043 (assembly GCA_018855915.1). Lineage (NCBI taxonomy): Eukaryota > Fungi > Basidiomycota > Agaricomycetes > Agaricales > Lyophyllaceae > Tephrocybe > Tephrocybe sp. NHM501043. Next base: position 2,449 of record JABCKO010023968.1, read on the forward strand.
GGCTTGATGTTCACTGTATGTTTCACGTGCTTCGGTTTGTAGCGGTAGCCTTTCCCGCTATGGAAAGACCGGCAGGGCCAGAGATTTGTCACCTCTGAGTCACGGGTCATAGCAATGTAACGCTGTATGTTCTAATGGGACAGGTAGTCCAACTGGTTTGTCGAGTGCGAATCCGACTGTTCCATTTTAGGCAGAAACGTTAAGAGTGGGGAACTTTCCAGACTGTTTCCAGTCAAAATTTCCTATGAATACAATTCTCGGGGTGTGTCACCGCGATCGAAGGAACCTTGATGCCTGGCCAAAAATTGAGCAGCATAATATAGTATATTCACATAGAATGGCTTATTAGATTTTACCTCAAATGATAAAGCTTCGAGCATAAAAAAATAAAAGTATCAAAACTGGCCCTCTGAAATGCATCAAAATGCCATCAAAGTCCTCGGAGTAATGGTTGCATTAGATTAAAACATCTTTTTTACATTGTTCAGTATTCTATACATAATGTAGACTATGTAGCTAAATTTCCGAGCTAATATGAGCACAGGAATGTGAGGAAAATGAATGATTAAAAACAAAGGTGGTGAAAGCGTGACTCTGTTTGAACTCCGTTACTCCGCCACGCAGTAGCAAAGACAGACACTTCGACAAAATAGCAGAACCCCTCAGAGCTTCTCCATGGGACGCCAACCCTCACCCACAGCCTCGAAACAAAGCAAGGGCACATGTACCATCAGTCCTGAGCAAGAGAAGGCAATTGAGCAAGCACACCTGGAATTTAAATCTGGTGTCTTCAAACATATTTCCAAGGCAGCAAAAGCACACAACGTGCCGTATCACACTCTTCTTTGATGCATAAAGGGCCTGACAAGGCCAAAGTCTGATGCCCACAAAGGACAATGCCTGTTGAGCACTGAGGAAGAGAAAACACTTGTTGACTGGTCACCCAGTCACTCAGCGCACCCTGTGTCCAAAGGTCTTGGCGTTAATTCCAGAAACAAGGTGCAACAAGGTCAAGGTATCAAAGAAATGGATAAAGGAGTTCTTGGAGAGGCATTCAGATTTAAAGCTGGGCTGTGGGAGTGGTCTTGATCCAAAGCGTATGCACGCATTCAACTTCACTGTAGTGAATGAACATTTCAGGTTGCTCATGGAACACATGAAGAAACATAACATACCTTGGGAGAATGTCTATAACATGGATGAGAAAGGGGTACAGATGGGAGGAGGACAAAAAGGAAAAGGAGAGAAGCATATCTTTGCCCTAACTGACAAATCTCAGTATTGGGTTGAAGAGTGACAACCTACAGCTCATTACAATCATTGAGGTTGTGTGTGTGGACGGTACATTGAGCATAAAACCAGGCTTTGTGTTCCCTGGGAAGTCTGTTTGTGAAGAATGGATGTGTGAGCCAGGAGCAATGTATATTTTGGGCTATAAAGAATGAATGACACTCACAGTTAATTAATAGTGTCACAACATCCAAGACTGGATGGACTGACAACTTTATCAGGCATCAATGGTTTGAGAAAATGTTTGTTCCACAGGCTACTGCACAAAATAAGTCAGGAAATAGGATCTTGTTGATATACAATGGACACAACTCACATACTATGCTTGAAATGATCCAACATGCTTGAGAAAACAATATTGACCTATTTTGCCTGCCTCCACATACAATGCATTGTCTTCAGCCTTTAGATGTTGGAGTATTCTTGCCGCTTTCCTCTGCATGGGCCAATCAATGTATTGAGGTGTTTGATGAGACTGGGCACCCAATGGAGCTTGTAGACATTGTAAAGGAGTATATGATTGCGCAAAATTGAGCCTTCAAACCAGAAACTATCCTGAAGGCATGGAAAAGATCTGGGATACAGCCAAAACAAACTGATGCCTTCAGTGAGTCAGATATCAAGCCAACCATGTTTAGCAATGCAGATTACACACCCTTGACATCCACCATTCCACATACCCCTCCTTCATTCTCAACTCAAATGCCCTGTGCACTGGATATTTCATCTGATGACCTTTTCTTCTACCCAGGAAACTCCCACAGCAACAGTAATAGCAAAGATGGTAGCTATTAAAGCAAGGAAACTGGCAAGGAAACTGGCAAGGACACTGGTGAGGACACTGAGGATGAGAGTGATGAGGATACAGAGCAGGAGGATGGAATGGAAGAAGAGGTGACAGTGGGTGGGAACATGGAAGAAGTGGTGGATGATTCTGACAACAACCATGTGCACATGTCAAAGCCTTCTTCTGTCATGATTGATTCTCACTGCCAACATGCAATCTGCTCCCTGAATTGTTCTCAACCACAATCCTCACCATTAATGACAGAAACCCCTACTCCCATTCCTAGACAACAAACTTGCTCATCCACCATCACACCAACTCCACAATTGTCAGCAATGCCATCATTGCGCCACCTGCCTTTGACATCTGACTCTGCTTGCATTGAACAACTTGAAGTACACATGGCAGATCTTGAGGATCTACTTGCCCACTCTGAGGCAGTCCAGAAGCTAGCAGAAGGCCAGTGCCATTCTGCAGAGACATACACATGCCATGCAATGTATGAGGCAGCAACTCTTTGTTTCCAACTCAACCAACAAGCAGAAAAAAGGATGGCCACAGGAGGCAAATCAATGTCAAGGCACATGTTATGACTAGTGAGGAGGGGCTGCAGATATGCCAGGAGGAGCAAGCAGCATGTGAGGAAAAGGAACGGCAGAAGCAGGAAAAGCAGAGGAGGAAGGATGCACTCAACAAGGAAAATCTTGTCTGACAGGCTAACCACAGCGCAACAATGGTATTTATGGGGGCTCTCACAATTAATGGGAAGAACAAGGCAGAGCTTGGCAATATCATGGTGGCACTTGGTCTCAATATGCAAATTGATGACAAACAAACAAAAGCTCAACTCTTTAAGCTTATCACCCAGAAATTCAAGGAGAAGCCTGAGCTGAAGAACAATGCATGCTTTTCAGGCATGTTTAAATGTGGCCAGAAGTGACCAGCCCCAGTTAACAATGACTCAATTTCAGCAATGCCTCCACACCATCAACTCAATTTGATCCCTCTGTTGACTCTACTCCCAGACCACTTACACACCTTGAATGACTCTCAGTCTCTCCCTACCCTGCATCCTTCTACCACTGGGCCTTCTCAACTCAATATTGATCATTATTCCTCACATACTTACACTCATCATCCACCCACCTATCCTGCTTATTATCCCATGCATTCTACTTCTACATCATACCCATATCCACAATAAACTTAATACCATTGTTTGACTTGCAATGAACATATTTTTGAGCCTCAAAATTGTGCAGAAGACTTTGACTTGCAATGGGTCTTATGCTGGTATTGTGCCACAGCAGAGTAAGAATTTCAGCATGACATTTGCATTATAATGCAGTTTCAGATGAGGTGCTTTTTGCTTTTTGGCTTTGGTCAAAGGATCCAGTGCATGTGGGGCTTCATGAGTTTATTTCTGATGAATTATAACATATTTCTATCTATGACTGAAGTCCAAGAGCACAGATATCAGAGGAAAATATTCTAGTAAGCAAAAAGTAGTTGAGTTGCACATCAGGATCAGTCATAGTACAGCCAAGGGCATAAACAAACAGATACAGTATTTAACTATCTATTTACTGTATATAACCAGTTATTATACAGTTATTGTGGGGTAGATAAAAATTTGCCATAAATTCACTATGTGACATTGATTGAGGCCTTTTAGGAGGGTTGTATTCAACATTTTCTTCATCCTCTACCATGACTAGAAAGTGTTGTCATATTGAGTTCTGGTGACATGACAAACCACATTGGTTCATAGTTTGTGTGCCAGCAAGCAAACTTTCAATGTTGGCAGGTTTGTGCTATTGAGATATCAGTGACATTTTGAGAGAATAGGAAGAGCACTCACATTAGATGGTTGACTTTGTCTATAAGCTGCTTGACTTTGATCTCAGCCAGGGTCCACAGAAGCTGTCCCTCCATGGTGACTAGCAAGTAAGATATGACAAGATCTATTCCAGATGGTCTATAGCATAGGCTAATAAGCTGATTATCCTTGTTGCACATATTGTTGCCAAAAAGAGCCACAGATAAATAATTAAATGCTGTTCAAGGTTTGTCACTGTCAACAGGAATATTTGCAAAGACTTTGTAGATTTGATCAGTTTTTCTGGCAAGTGGTACAGATGTTGGAAACTTAGGAACTAGAGATTTAAGGGAGACTTGAGAGGCATATAGTGCATGGTCTGGGGGAAAATCCATCTCTGATTGCTAGAAATCTGAGGGCCATAATAACTAACATTCTAAACAATAAACTATGGCTTGAAATTAGCCATCATGTCCTTTGATGATGCAAAATGAGCTTTATGTCAGCTAGATAAAGTTTTAATGGTGTAAGGAGTGCACTGCTGAGGTGATTGGTGCCCTTGTGTAAGCAGGCAGTGAGGAACCTGCTGCCAGGGCCATCATAGTTCAGAATTTGAATCAATTTTCACAGGTCACAACAACCACAAGGCTCTCACAGGCTCTTGCATACTCTGATCAGCTTCCTCAACTAGGAAATTTCAACTTATAAGTACAACTGTATATACCATCTATATACTGGTTATTTATTGTATACCCCTCCTTTTCTCCAGAGCCCTATACATATATGTATACATATAGGATATTAACCATATTTATACTGCAAATATATAGTACAGTTGGAGCCTTAGTGGCAAGTATTGCTTATATATTGTAATATAACTGCGGTCCATACATGGAAAGTGACAAAATGATTGTGAACAGAATGTCAACTTGGTCAGACAACACCCAGACCGTTATTAGCAAGCTTGTTGACAGTACCAAGTGCTGGCATGATTTCAATACTAAAGCTTGTACATTGAGAGAGATATAAATATCCATAAATATGTGGTTGAGAAGATTCTTCAAGCTGCATTGTCTAATCTTTGCAGCCATAGCTTCAGGGCTGATGTTTCCTTCAAGTGCAATGAGATATGTGACAAGCCCTAATACATGTAGGATAGCCTGAATATGTCAAAGCTCCCATCTACTCAGATGAGCTGGGAAAGAAACATACCATCAATGTCCCTGAAAGCCATGCAATCGTCTAGGTGTTTCCAACAGGGTGAGAATTAGAGCAAGGTTTACATTGAATAAACAGATATGTCCTATACTCACATTGGGGCTACCAATATAAGTATTGATTATGTCTTCCCCCGGTGCAAAGATATCAAACACAGAGCCAAAGTTGGAGAACCACGATCAGCCATCTGCGATATTGCTAGAACTGACAGTTATAGCACTGGGAGCAGGGAGACATTGATTGTGTCAATATTATTATTTCCTGCCGCCACCTGTGTTTTTCAGCCTATGGCATTGCTAAACCTTTTGTTGTCAAAGGCTCCCATCAAGCAAGGTGGACCTATATCCCTTTTAAAGCAACCATGGATGACAAGCCTTAGGACATCAATATTTAAATGACTTTGCACGTGACAATGCTGGGACAGTTATGCTATCTAGCAAATCGCTCACGTCAAATGATCCACACCTCCCGGACAACTATATCACCCTGCAAGCCAAGATGACTGAAGCTACGGGTGACAGTTTTAATTGCATACTTTTATATAAAAAAATAGAAATTGGAATTCAATCTCACGGGCAACAAAATTGGGATTCAATCACACTACAACCAGAGCGCCTCTTAATCTACAGGTTGATGGGTACATATCAATGAGGAGAGAGGCCCTTTGATGCAGTATATGCAAAATAATCAGAATGCCAGAGAAAATAAATAAGTACGGCGATAGAACTAAGGAAGAGTTTGATCAAAAGAAGGTAACAGGTGCTTAGGAATAAAAGTGCGTGGATTTCTTTAAATTTCCGCGATGATGACCGCCTTGTCGACATTGATGCCCTTTTGTTCATAATTAGAAGACGGCTCAACATCATCTAACATAACTACTGACCTGGCTGATGTATGTAGTATCATCTGACCCGGTGGCTAACTTGACGCCAGAGCTAGGATAACTGTAGCTTCCACCTTGATATGTTCCTCCGCTGTCTAATCCAGATATAGAGACAGGAGAAGCGCCCTTTGTCCTCAGGGTCGCGCGCCCATTCAGCCTGAGGAGAAAAATGGCTCAATATGTAATTAGTCGCAAGTTAGCTGCCAATAAAACCTACATGGCGACTAAACGCACATCAGCTAACAGACCAAAAAGCAGGAGAAATCACAAATACAGAAAGTGTTGGCATAAAGCCTGGTGACATTGACGTGCATAGCCAACCTGCGAATATTAAATAAGAAGTACAATAATGCCATCAAGAGCACTGACCACCATGCATGTGAGGAGGTAGATAAAAATATTACCAGGAGTAGTGTTTGGATCATCGTCACCAGAATACCACGTTGAACGATGTACTGTATGAGAGTTTTCAATAAGGAATCCGTTCTGAGATCCAGTAAGAGAATGTGTCAAGCAACAAGAAAGATATGGACATACTGCCTGAGACCAGTTCGTGCGGTGATAAGTTGGTAACATAATGCGACTGTTGCAATGATGTCTGTAACAGAAGCTGATGCCTTTGTAATACCGGCGATAACCTGTAGAACTATGAAAATCTCACTTGATACCTGATTCTGGCGCCTTACAGTGAACCTGTAACTCCTTTTCAAGAGGATCTGAGTGTTATCAATGAACATGATAGAGGAGCAGCCTAGAATAGAACTCAGCCATACAGTACAGCGGAGGACAATCAAATTAGCTCACCCAATCCGCCAGCTTTCCGCCAAGGAGTATAGTATATTAAAAATCAATCAACCCAAACCAGAGGGGGAATTACCAAACGACGTGGTAGCGAAAACCATCTGACGCCGGAATTCAAAACAAGGACTACAAAAATCGGAAAACTGATACATACCACAATTGTAGGAATGATAATAGCCCTGGACGATTTGCCCCCACCGTTGACTATAGCGCACTGGGAGATAAATGCTCTGGATTTGATTCATCCATGATGACACTGACCCGTATAAATCTGCCACGCAAAGTATATTTGAGAACTGCATGAGCTTATCATGAGTAAGCTGAGATAAACAAGCATGTTTCAACAAAACCCACATAAAGACGATCACAGCCGAGAGTGCACATTCGGCAGACAATGTCCTTTTTAAAAATGAACCAGATTATGAATCGCAATGGATGTCTTCACTCACGGAACCAAGGAGTTCAATGGCAACAATGAACCGAAATGAGGTACCTTTAATCTGGGATTAAATGGGGAAAGGAGTGCGCCACAAGATGGACTTACCAGATAGTAATACAATCCCTGAGAAACGAGACCGGTGGATGCAATGTCGAGCGAACTATTTATGGGGTTGTAAGAGTAGTATCTAATCTGAACACTATTCAGCAGCGCACATCATCACGCCTGCCTGTTAGACCATACATCACTGCTTAATACTCGTCATAAATGAAGCTACATACCAAAACTTGAATAGGGCGCCTATCGTGACTGGGGAAGTAGTTATAAGCCTGCAAAAATGTAATACCCGACAGGCTACATTGAAAATGACGCTGGTAAGTCCTGCCATCACGATCAGATGAAACTACGCACACCAGTGAGACCACTGTCCCTATTGAAAGGGTCAGCAATGGGGAAGCAAAATAAGCAAATCAGTCCGCAAAGCTCACCCCAATAGAAAGGTGAGAAAATGGCAGTCATATCAATGCCCTCGTAAGTGGCAGGATCGAAGGTTTGACTCATTGCAAAGGGAAGCCAACAACGAGAATGTTCAAGATCGTAGAAGACTAGAGGGAAAGTACTGGTAGAGAATGCTATGTCTGTAAGTCACATATTTATAGGGTTTGTGGGATTACATATGCAGTTTCGTTGCCATACACATATACAGCAGTGATCAGAGTATCTCTTCCAGCGTCGGTGCCATGCGACACAATATGAAAATCACAGCTAAAACTGCATCAAGGCTGATTCTCATGTCAGATGTGGACGTCCGGGATTACGATATTGTGTGGATACCACAGGATACAATCCGGTTCAACGGCATAAGGAGAGCCTGGCTGAGGGATTTTTTGAAGGGAATGACAATAAAGCTATTTGAGTGCAAGGCTGCAGCCATATCCATTAAGGGCAAGAGAGCTAATGGGTTTATTTCTGCAATCTGTTTTTTCCTGGGAGGCTACATGTGAATGGCGTAAGTATTAGGATACTGTAGAGTCGTCACTGACTTTGGGTAGAACCAAAGTAAAAAATTCAGACGGGCGTTACAGACTCATGGGGGACCGGAACACAGCGAAATCTCAAGTGTTGAAATTTTGAACTTTCAACGACATGAGAGTGGAACTGAGCACGGTTTTGACCAATCAACCGATTTAATGGACCGGTTCATTTCTTGTTACCATCGATCCATCCAATCCGTTGATCCTGGAGGTTCGTATCTCATAAAGAGGACCCAAACTTAAAAGTGCAATTCAATACCCGCCTTGATCTCGGAAAATGGAATCCTGCAGTCTCACACGCACAGAAACCTGGAAATGTTCGTCAGTTACTCTGTGTGATGCAAGAGAAGAAATGCATAAGAGACAGCAAGCCTCTTCCATTTTTTTGGATGTTGAGATAGATATCTATTTAGAAACATTAGAAACATCAGAACACCCCACACCGACTTTCCTTTAAGTATGCAATTGCCACTTTCGTGTGAATACGTGCCTGGAGTTCGAGATATGTAGGAGACCCAAGCTTAACGCTCACCTGTTTCTTGAGTTGCCGAATGCTTCATGTGAGAAGGCGACTAAGTGGGAAGAAAAGCACTGAATTTGCGAAGGCTGAATCTTTTCTCTTGAATGATGAAACACGAAACTCAAGCAGGGGGCCTTACATCGTCACAAACCTGAGCAGCGAAGGTGCTCCGGATGTAGATGTCTACTAAAGAGGATTGATGTTCGTCGTGCATACACCATTCGGTTATTGTAGGACAGAATCGAAGTCATTTTTGAAAAACCTGAGCCAATCACTGAGGGTACTATACTCGTATCTGTAAATCCATTTCGTCGAGCTCTCCACTATAGAGTTGGATCTAGAGATGCGCACCAGTTCTACTAAGCACACTTCAATGAACCTGTATTGCCATACCGCGCTACTAACTTAAATGAAGGTAAAATCCAATCTCATGGCAGACCACCTGACTATCAAGGCCCGTCAAGTCACAACAACTGAACGGATCAGATAGGGCCACTGCGAACCTTAAGATCAGACTTCGTTGATACAGTATGTAAGTAGTATGTAATGTGTCATTGGAATGTGCGACTCGATGTGATCGTGCTGCTGTGATGGCGGTTTGCTTCGACTTTGAATTAAAGGAGCCAAGGTGGTTTTCCAAAGTTTGTGGGACGAAACAGAGGAAGCACTTCCATCAAAGTGGGGACGGCATATGCCATGATAAGACGGCATGGGAACATCTGTGTAAGAAACTCTCAGGCCCAGACAATATCTAGCAATATTCCGACAGAGGAGGTAACGTTTCAAATCGAACTTTGGAAGCAGAACGCTGGGATCAGGGTTCTCAGGAAAGGCCGGAATTACGATAGCTCTCAATGCATGTTACCTTTGATATTTCCCATAAAGCTTGATCTTCGAAGCGAATTGAATCTCCAGAACTCCCCAGACTAGTCACAGTCCTCAACATGTCATCCTTAGGCAAATTTTACAAGTGCGTCGATTTATCCTGTCGGATTGTGTGGAGTTCGCACCATCTTATTGTTGTGAACAGAGAACCAGAATTCGAAACTCTCCAGTTGCATGCGGGACAGGATGCTGACCCTGCGACCAACGCTCGCGCAGTTCCCATCTATGCCTCCGCTGCTTTTGTCTTCAATGACTCTGCCGTAAGCGTTGTCTCGTATGTTCATTTCTACTAGTGCTGATTTGGTTCATAGCATGGGGCTGATCTCTTCGCGTTGAAGTACTTTCGTCCATTCTTGCTGCTACACAAGTTTGAACATCTCTAGGCAATTCGGTAACATCTACTCGCGTATTGGAAATCCCACTGTAGTACGTCTTTCAACCTTTTCATACCTTGTACAAATGTCGACTCGTATTTAGGATGTCTTAGAGCAACGCATTGCGGCGTTGGAGGGTATGTTTAATGCTCATATTTAACATTCCCACATTCAATTTTGGAATAACAGGTGGTGTTGCTGCCGTTGCGACCTCTTCGGGCCAGTCTGCTCAGCTTTTAGCCCTTCTGGCACTCGCGGAGTCTGGGGATAATATTGTCTCAGCGTAGGAGTTACGATTATATCTGTCCAACGCTATTCGCTAACCAATACGTAGATCTACACTCTATGGAGGAGTAAGTAACCGCGCAGCACAATGTTTTACTCCCAGTTGACTCTTCACCACTTTTCAAGACCTACAATCAATTCAAAGGTGTGAATTTTAGTTTTAGGTGCATCTTCTTGTGCAGTTGAATGCGTATGGAAGTGACCTTCAAGAAATTTGGGCTTCACGTCAAATTTGTAGCTTCGCATGATCCGAAAGATTTCGCAGACGTA
>JABCKO010023969.1:0-13027 GCA_018855915.1 Tephrocybe sp. NHM501043
TACGGGTCACAGTACGACTGTGCAAAGTGACAGGGTCCGAGATGGTGTCCAAAGCAGATATGCAACTCAAATTCAGTGTCTGAAATCCATCTGGGACTCCATAGCGAGAATTGAGAGGATTATCAGCCGAGAGTGTTACATTGAGCAACCTCAGAAAGGCGCCGTCTGCTATGAATCCCACATCCCCCACCTTGACAGGGCCCTCCCTGCGGCTCACTTTGGTAATGTGTTGGCTCTGGGTAGTACAAGTGGATAACCAGGGTGAAGCTCGCAGAGCTGTTCGGCGTAAATGTCGTGGGCAGCAGCCATCCAGAAATTAGAGATAAAAATGGATAGTGGACAATATCCAAGGAGATCTACGAATTTAGGAACTAAACAGGTTCTGCAAATATGGCTTGTGTTTATAGATGTGGCCAAGTAGGGACAGTCATGAGTTGTAGGGTGTAAAAGGCCAGGGAGCAGAAAGGGCCCTACAGCGCAAAGAATACGAAGTGATGATGGCTTGGGCGTCGCAAGCTCAGCCTGAGGTGGTCGTCGATAAGGAAGACTCGACTCGAATGACAAGCCTGACGCGTCAGACACGTGAAACCATAACTAAGCTCATGTGATCTGGTTTGTGATCTGACGGTCGTTTTGAAACTTGTACAACTTTTACTATCTCTAAAGGTTGCTTTCCGAAGGACTGTCATCCATAGTACGACTCATTCTCATGGCCACTACACCGTTGAGGAGATATGAGTGAGTTTCATTTTGATCACTATTCAATCCGAGATTGCAGTGACTAAAAATGAAATGGCCAAATGAGCGATATACCGACAGGGTACCATTTATTGGCTCGAAAGTAGTAGAGCAAGGGATTCAGGAGATCTGGCAGTAATTTTACATTGAAATGGATGAGGTTGGCTATTCAATAACAGTGAGTATGAAAGAAGTAACGATCCAAGGAAGAAAGAACTTGCCTTACAGATCCACTGAGAGGCTCCAAAATTGGCTCTACAACCCGTCCATCCTTGTCTACAAACTTGGAGATATCAAACACAGCCAGTGTCATGGCTGCCATAATGAAAAGCGATGTATCCGCGAGGACACGTCCTAGTTGTCAGCAGAGACGATCAGCGACAGGATCTCATGGCTATATCAAAGCATACCAGGGCAAGGCCTGTTCATGGTTCAATTCAGTATGGCAAAAACACGTAGCAAAGATCTATCATCGTACCTTCTGCCAAAGCCAAAAATAAAATCGTATATATCTTTCTCAGGTTCACGCCCATCTTGAGGCAGAAACCTCTCAGGATTAAATTTGTGTGGTTCCGTGTACGTATTGTGATCATGCAACATATTCCTACAAACGTGAGATATTTCAGACGGAATGGTAAAAGGGAGGCGCTTACCAGGTGTTTGCAATGATCAGAGAGCCTTTCGGAATGAAGAAGCCATCGTGTATGTCATCTTCCATGACCATGTGGGGCAGTCCTGATTGAAAGACATACTTCGTTTAAGACTGAATGAATGATCTCGCGGATTTCTCACTCGCCTGTTGGGACCACAGAATGGAAACGAAAGACCTCTCGACAGATAGCATTGATATAAGGAAGATTGTTGCGATCTTGCATTGTTGGGAATCGGTCAGAGCCAACAACACGCTCGATCTCAGATTGCGCTTTGCGCTGAACTTCGGGATGTAAGGACATCATGAGGAAAAAAGCTTGTAAGAAAGACAACCGCTGTTGTGCTGGTGAATATCCGGGACGGGCTTGATTTTGAGATTGGTATGGATGGGATTATGGACTTACAGTTGAGAAGCCGCCTGCAGATATCGAGCTCGCTGTCCATTTTACGACATGCTCGTCATGCGCTGTCGTTGCGGAAGTCAAGACCGTTGAAAGGAAGCAATGCTTTTGGGTTCCTGCTTCCTTTGATAAACAATCAACTTCGGGAGAATGAGAATTTCCCCGACGACGGAGACACCTTACCCACTGTCTCTTCCCATATTCATAAGGTATTGTTCCCATGTCGTGAAGGCTCTTAGCCCATGATTTTGCCTTGCCGTGAAACCCACCACCAGGAAACCAGGAGGGTATATGGCGAACTCAAGGAACAATCAAAATCAATGGAGGAATACGAAGCAATTGGGAATTATGCGTACGAGAAGGCAGAAGATCAACTAGAAACGCTCCGGGGGCCGTCGCGACTGCGAACTGCTGCATTCCATGGTCTAGAAGATGGACGAAATGATCATCATCACTCGTGACATCATACCCATAGGTTATTCCAAGTGTAACAGTTCCGATATGCCTGGCAATCGCTACATGTTAGGAAATTGCTAAATGACGATACCAGCTCACCGTTTCAGGACTTTCACAAAGTCATCAGGGGCATCCAAAACGCCGCGAAGGAAGTTTTGCATTGATTGCGCCTCAAACTCGTAGAAGGCCTCCATTGACGCGTGAGTGCCGAAGAGCTGATGAAAGAGTTTTCGATATTCATGAAAGGTGTCTCCGTACCGCACGAGAGGCAGGGTGTTTTTCCATCCAATCAGCTCGCCGCCCATGGGGAGCTGAGGTCGATCAGAGTAGATGAGTCCTTTTTCGTTCAGCATCTTGTCTGCGGCTTCCACAGAATTGAGAACGATAATTGGTTGCCCAAAAATCGTGACGGAACATATGTCGCCTAATTAGAGAGCGTGTCCGTAAACTGCTTGAAGCGAAGAAGAAGAAGAAGAACCATATCTCCTACCCCACTCCGTAAATGTTAACCATGTCGTTGTCCTAGGCATATCCAGCAAGTTCCCAATGATCGGCCATCCTCTTGGTCCAGGAGGCAAGTTTGGCTTACGCGGTCGTGCCATCGAATATACCGCAAAAGCCACCACCACAGGCAAAAGTAATAGAACATCGCCGACTTGGTACATCGCTGTCGAGTTATTTCCAGGCAATTAGTCTAGGTCCTTTTTATATGATGCGATCTCGGGTGTTATAATACGCATCCATCGCTGTTTGACAGGATCAGAAGGTAAGTACTGGAGCATTCCATTTGGAGACAGGCGTAACAGGGCTGTGCGTTGTCGAGGCTGGGCACAAACGTATTAGAGGAGACATAAATGGGGTCCAATTTCTCATAATCGGCGGAGGTGGGTCCCGAACTGCGAGCCGGTTAATCGTCGAGGCGAACTTGGTTTTGCTGATATCGGAGCTACTACCTCATCATGAGTTCAGAGTAGCGGGCGGACGTTGGTCCCGTGTCGTGGGGCCATCTTGGGAGGTTAGGTGTGAATCTGAACGGCCGTTATCGTTTTGGAACGTAGATCGTTGGCTGGGTGGCGTACTGGCTTGACACATGACCCGTACGGAACTCGTTCGCGTTAGATGGAAGGTGCTTCTTGACGATCTTTGATAGACACATGTACACGACGCCAGTCACGAAGTACATGTACAGTTGTAGATCAGTGATCACTCCATGCGCCGCGCGTCTCGGCGTTCCCTGAACTGTTAAGATGGAAAACGTTTCAACGAGAACGGAAAAAAACAGATGCCTTCACATCAAACACGCCTTTCCGTAAACGTATTGCCTGAAATATGCAGGTATACACACGAAAGTGACAGAACTTGCCCGTTTGCTACGTAAATTATGAGAGGGATCTGAGTGCCCTGTGCCTTGTTTATTTTGGGAAGGCTGAGGCAAGGCTGAAGCTTAAGTCCACTGAAGGGACGGCCGAAGATCGCATGCTAAATACTCTTTAATCGAGACAATAGAGGTGTAAGTTACCTGGCTCGGAGTCGGGGTGATGAACGACCTCAGGGCGACATCGTGCGGTCTACCTCACTGCACCATGCTTCCGATGATAGCGTGATGTCCCCCCCCCCCGAAAAAATTGGATACCAGAGCGATCTTGGGCTATATTTGAACAGTCGCTCTATCATTTTTAAGTACAGTCATGATGGACAAGTTGTTGTTGGACAGAGGCCTTCCAACGGACCACAAGCGTTTCTGTATCGCCTAGTGATTGTAACGTGCGGGTGAATAAGTCCTATAAAGTACAGCGTAGAGTGGCTGAAGACTGAAAAAGTCGCGATTGAGCGCCTAACCCCATGTAAATACTTAACAACGAAAGATTGCTCAGGAGCGATCTTGACCCAACTGTTGGGCGACCACTGCCCTCGATCCGAGTGCCCTCATGAATCATGTGGGCCTTGTTGGACAAAGTGTTGGCAACCACGATCGACATCTTACAGCGGTTCTAGTCCAAAGTGACAACAGCTAGCTCATCTACAGGAAAAGGCTTTGAAAGCTCACCCAAAACATTGTATCGACTGACTTTCCCTTCAAATTTTCCACCCATGTACGCTCGTATTCTATTCACCGGCCACTGGGTCCATGAGTAAGGTGCTGAAAAACACTCCCAGGCATACCTTGGAGCATCTGAGTCCGTATCACTGAGCATGGCTCTCTCCCTAAGCCAAGCCTAACCTGAAATCGCAACAGTGATATAGAGCCGACTCTGAGCACCAGTAGAGGTTGGTAGAAGGCAGTAAGTAATCATTAAACATGGGCTTTCGGGCAGATATTGACTTCCGCGCCGTTTGTCACAGTTTCAAGCTTGAGTCAACGAGCAGACAGCAGCAATTAGGCGTGCCTCTAGAAAAGCAGACGCAAAGCTGGCCAAACGATAGGTTGAGCATTTATAAAACGTAGACTGGTAGCAAGCTTCCAGTCGCAGATTAGGTCTACATTAAGAGCCACAGCCAGAGCACGATTCCATTTTCATGGAGCGCCCAGAAGGCCAGTACTGGAATTTCCTATCGCACCTTCTCCATGGTCCTGACTGAAACTTGATTGATACGTTTCATGAGCAAGCTAAATATCGTCGAATTTTGGGTGGTGAAGGATAAAAAAGAAGAGGAAATCATGAGCGTGGTTTTGTCTTTCGCATTCATTAATTCTATAAATGTTGTTTACATGTGGTTACAAGCATTAATGGGGTAGTGGTAACCTGGGTCGTTGCCATTGAGCATAAGCTCGACCCGCCGGGGGTTCGATTCCCCCTTAATGCATTTATGTGGTACTTTTTTCCCCTGTTTTGTCCTTCGATATAACCTCCCCCAGAGCTTCCTCCACATCAAGTGAAAGACCTAATTGTCAGGTTTCGCCAATGCCTTGATGTGTTTAGCACTGTTGATCGAACCCTTGCGCCACGGGCCGTTCCAGTAACTCGCTTAGGGCTCGGTTAATCCCAAACCAAAACATTTGACGCCCCAAAAATCGCTGTCACCCGTCCTGCTCATATGACCTCCCGCAAAGGAACAAGCTCAAGCTATCGAACAAATGATCCGGGCTCCAACAGCGGTGCGTTTTACAACCTCGTCACCCTGGGAAATGATGTCGACTTACGGTGGAACTGATTCGGCGCCGCCTTCTTTTCTTTACATACATTCTTCCGCCTGACGCTTTACCTCGTTCTTGCCGTCTCTTTTCCCCCGCACCATGCCGATGCTCACTCGCCGCAACCGCCGTGCCCGCGCACGGGTTGCAGATATGCAGCTCGACTCGGATGTCGATATGGAGCCTGAGCCTGAGCTTCAGCCAGCGCGACGCACGGGACGACGGGAGGTGGTGATCGAGGACCAGGATGACGGCGAGGGGTCGAACGTGGATATCGAGGCTGTCGCGGAAGGCGACGAGGACGATGGGCCGGAGGAGGAGGAGGAGGATGAGGAGGATGAGGAGGATGAGGAGGAGGATGAGGACGATGAGATCCAGTCTGACGCAGACGAACCCCCGAAGGTCTCTGGGTCGCGGCTGAAGATACGCCTGAAGATGCCGGCGCAGGCGCTGAGCAGGTACGAGACGCCGCTCGTCGAATCGGAGGACTCGATGGACTCGATGCCGACAAACACACGCCTGACGACGAGGCAGGCTGTCCTCGCCAGCGTCATGGATTCCTCACATGTCTCACTCGGCTCGGGGCGCCAGAAGAAGGCGCCTCTCAACGAGACAGAGCTCGCGCTTAGGAGGGAGGAGACCGCGAGGAAACGCAGGAATATGACGGAGAAGAAGCTCGAGGACGAAAAGGTCTGTTTTTGCACTGCGATATTGTCTATCCACTGACACGGAGCACGCATTACAGGCCGAAACGATCAACCGCCTCCTGAAGAAACAATCCCGTCCTCGCAAGAAGCGCGGCACAGCGCAGCGCACGGACATGGACGACGTCGTCCTCGACACACGCTCCAACTCCAACTCCGTTTACAACCCTTCAAACACCCCAACCACCAAGCCCAAAAAGCCCAGAAAGGCAGCCGCTGCTGCCGGTGACGAGGACGGGGAAGAAGAGGACGGCGACGATGAAGAAGGGCTGGACGACGCTGGGGACGACGCCGAGGACGAGACACCACCGGAGCGCGAGCGCGAGCCCACAAAGGTGCCGACGATGTACCGCTGGGTGTCGACGTCCCGGATCCCTGGCGCCGCCGAAGGCAAGGAGGATGTTGCGACGATGCAGATAACGTTCTCCGTGCCGGTGTCGGCGATCCCTGCTCCATTTCCCGAGATTCCACCACCTGTGCAGGTGGTGCCGCGGCCGACGACGTGCGCTGCGCCGGGGTGCGGGAAGCCGTTTCGGTATAGGCTTGTTAGCGACTGGACGAGGGGGGCCTGTGGGATCGCGTGTCTGAAGGCGCTGGAGCCAGTGGCGGATAAGGATCAGGATGCTCAGATGGACGTTTCTTAGCCACGAGGTTACATACGTCGCTTCCTGTTTTTGCTGTATTATACTAATGCTAATACCCTTGGAAAAGAGACAGACCCGTGGCCCGCGATCGTGTTCTTCAAGGCAGATTCAGGCGCTCCTAAATGAATGTTGCTTCATCCTGATGACCAGACCGCACTGTGGCCTCTTTCCACCTTTCCTCCCCAATCGTTTGTCCTTCAATCTGCTTCTCGATGCGCCTTACTGACGTCCAACGATCCCAAGGTGCCGTCAGTCTACCAGATCCATACGAGTCAACACTGCAGGCGTGGTTGTTGTCCCACCTTTCCGCCACTTGTACAGCCCTGCAGGATGTGTCCAACTGGATCATGTCTGCGGGTACGAGTGCTCCAATATCACTTCCCACTTTGTATATCCGGTCCTTGCTTGCGTCTACACTACTCTGACCTAACGATTTTTCCTATGGTACCTCAATGCCATGCTGAGAGCCTCTTGATGCAGAGGTATAGATGAATGCATGCGTGGTTCCATTGTTGTGCCTGTGCACCAACGTTCATCTTTGAACATTTACGTCCCAAGCACCTGATCCTGTACCTTGGGAGCCGTGACTTACACTCTCCATCTAATACCCTTTGAACAAATATCTCTACTGCCCGACGCGATTCACTCAATTTCACTTTCGCACCCCTTGCGTTGTAATATTGAACGCCACTTTTACTCGCGTTGTAAGTAATCAGTATTTGCGTGTCGCAGGGAGCATGGATACCAGCTATATTCCAAACGCCCTGGAATGTTCGTATCGAGTGTTAGTAGAGACTAATATGGTGCATGGTGCGCTAAAAATAAATCCTTGGCATGAAATATTCTCGATTTTCGTATAAATGCGAAGGTCCTTGCCTTTTCCATCCTTCCAATTCCCCCCCACCATTCCCGCCAGGGATCTACGTTTTCAGGAGGTTGAGGATTGGGGATGACCCTGTCACATTCAGGTGGGGTTCTTCGTCGAGCTGCGACTTGCAGGACTTGAAAAGTGGTCCGCGCTTCGATATCGATGTCCATGCACCCTTCTGATGGCTACATGCTCTACCTAAACTTCTTCTGACGCGTATATGCCGCACCCTTAAAGAAATAAATTGAGGCTTCAATTCTCGGAACTGGAACATGCCTGTAAATCAAAGATTCAAAGTAGCGCGTAGGCGAGCAGTTTTGTCGGTGTATGTCGCTCTTCTCGTGGTCGTGCGTCTTTGATAATCGTTCAGTTTTACTTATTACAGCAGAACACAATTGGCATCTGGCAATTGACATCAGCAGATCCAGTGGACAACAGATCAGCGCTCAGCAGCTACATATTGCATGCACCGGGCACTTGGGATGCCGGCGAATCTATGGCATCACCAACCCACCCATTCTTCGATAATGACCACCATCCACCACTCTAAGTCGGCCCCAGGTATGCTAGGAAGCCAAGGCGACTTGGACCTGATTAATGATTAATAAGATCCACCCGAAGGTGTGTACATATGCATTGATCATGACGCATGGAAGGCTAATAATGGCACACATGATGGAGCTAGATTCCACACGGACAGTCGAAGCTATCCATGACACCCCGCGCGGTCATAATAAGCAGCACGGTTGAAGCAAGGTCATAAACAGCCATCTGCGAACGATGTACGACCGAGAACGACAGCACACTCTGTCCGAAGTCCAGTGCATTCGAGACCATTCGACGCTCAGTCAGCGAGCCAGTCCTATGTAGCTGAGCCATGACATGAAGCGGTGACAGGGAGGCTCGGCCCTACACATAGCCGTCGGCAAGTTCCTGATCGAAAGTATCTACGTCACGTTCATGGCTTGATAAGCGAGATTTCGCCATTCTTGGCAAAATCGTTCAGTATACTTTTCTTGTGTATCGGCAGCGGGCTGACATGGAGCTTTATAAACAGAGCCCACCACCGATCAGGTCTTTAGCTTCGTTTTTCTCCTCTGACTGTCATGTCTCCCTTTCTCACTGAAATAGCTTCAAACGCAGCACCCAAAAAGCATAAGGAGCTGGGGTTCGGAACACGTGCGATTCATGTTGGTTCTGCTGCCAATAAGGAGACGGGAGCGGTTATTCCACCGATATCATTAAGCACGACATACAAGCAGGACGCCATTGGAGTCCACCAGGTGAGGATTTTTCTCGCTTACACGACGATCAGCATCTTAGTAATTTGTAGGGCTTTGAATACTCGCGGTCAGGCAATCCTAACCGAGATGCCTTTGAAGAGACATTAGCATCTCTCGAAGCGGGGGGTGCATATGGGCTTGCATTCGCCTCAGGATCTGCTACTACGGCGACGGTGCTGCAGTCTCTTGAGCCTGGATCACACATGGTCAGCGTCAACGACGTGTATGGCGGCACCTTTCGATACATCACCAAGGTGGCTGCTGTGAACCAAGGTCTCGAAACAACATTTGTGGACCTTGAGAATGCCAACGACGAGGCGGTTACTGCTGCGATTCGCCCGAACACCAAGGTCCGTTTTGCCGCTCTTGTCACACTAACTCGCCATCTGACCCTGTCTGCAGCTGATCTGGGTCGAATCCCCGACTAACCCCACTCTCCGGCTCATTGATATCGCACGGATCTCCTCCATTGCGCATGCTCACCCCTCCAAGCCCCTCGTCCTCGTGGACAACACCTTCCTCTCGCCCTTTTACTCCTCCCCTCTCCTCCTCGGTGCCGACATCGTCCTACATTCACTCACGAAATATGTCAACGGCCACTCCGACGTCGTCATGGGCGCTCTTATCCTCCCACCGCACCACGCCGCCCTCGCCGCCAAGCTGCGGTTCCTCCAGAACGCGATAGGTGCCGTCCCCAGCCCGCATGACTGCTGGCTCGCCCAGCGCGGTGCCAAGACCCTCCACCTCCGGATGAAGGCACACGGTACCAACGCGCTCGCCGTCGCCAAGGTGCTCGAGCAGTCCCCATACGTCGAGGAGGTCATCTACCCCGGCCTCGCGTCGCACCCCCGCAACGACCTCGCGTACGCGAGCCTCTCGCCGCATGCACGCAAGTTCGTTGATGGGCAGAGCCTCGAGGGCGGCTTTGCGTATGGTGGGATGATCTCGTTTAGGATTAAGGGAGGAGAGCCTCAGGCGGAGAAGTTCCTCACCTCGACGAAGCTGTTTACGCTGGCAGAGTCTCTTGGGGGCGTCGAGAGCCTTGCGGAACATCCGGCGAGGATGACGCACGGGAGCATACCGGAGGCGGATCGGGCGCTGCTTGGTATCAGTGGAAACCTGATCAGGCTGTCGGTGGGTGTTGAGGACGTTGATGATCTTTTGCATGATGTCGAGCAGGCACTTGAGGTGGCTGCTGCGACGTTGTAGAGAAATTGTTCATGTAGGAATATAAGTATGTACAAAACTAATGCCATACCCACAATTTGGGCGCTAAAGTCTTGTTGGGAGCACCCCTTTAGTGGAATTCCAATCGAAAATAACGTCGCGGCATGCACCATCCCTAGTGAAGTGAACTTGATTGTTAGTTTATTTTCGCGTTTATATCCTAACTTTTGGTCATCGTTTTCTCTCCTCATCCATCTTCTATTTCTGTATGAACGGAAATGGCGGATCCCCAGAAGCCCATTATTTATGTCGACCATAATCAACTTGTTGTATCCAATTTGAAGCTTTTCCATAGGTCGTTAGTAGGCACAACATACGCCTTTGAGGCGCAATGGATGATGGACAGACTCAGAATATACACCCATACTTTCAGTGACGAGTTCAACTGGCTCAGATAAGGACGTGGGATGGCAATTTTGCGGCAATGTTGCGTCTCGAGAGACTTGGTATAAATCTAAACGTAAGGCTCTAACCCTTTAGTTTATTTACTGTTTTTAAACGGTAAAACTGTTTATATTTACCATTTAGTTTACGACCCTCCTCAAACGGTAAACATCCATTTACTAAAGGTAAATTGATAGATATTGTGAGTGATCATGTATAGCGGTTGACGTTGTGAACATATCTTGATTCTTGACTTCGATCATGATAACAATCACTGTACCAAAACTCATTTCTCCAATTTTGCAAGTGTTACAGGCATTCCTCTATGCTTGTAACATGCATCTCTCCAGTTATATGATATATTTCACAGCTGGCAGCGAAAGTCGCAGTCACGTGTACCCCTACTAGGCCTATTTAGGAATGTCAAAATAATAAGCCTAGTAGGTTTTGGTGGTGAAAATGCCTTCACCCAAATCCTATTTGGGAGAGGATTGGGGGACAGATCTTAAGCATTTTGAGTTCACATTTCCATCAGGAGATAGATCTTAAGCATTTTGAATGCCTTGGGAGTTCACATTTTGGAGTTCATGTTTTGGAGTTCTGAAGAGTGGAGGTTCCAAATTAGAATCACACATTTTGTGGAAAGTGATCCAGACTCAGGATGGATCAATGTTAGGTATGTACAGATTGTGCATATATACTGCTATACGTACACAGCTGGCAGCGAAAGTTGCAGTCATGTGGAACCCTACTAGGCCTATTAGGAACATCAAAATAATAGGCCTAGTAGGGTTTTGGCAGTGAAAATGCCTTCACCCAAATCCTATTTGGGAGAGGATCAGGGCACAGATCTTAAGCTGTTTGAGTTCACATTTTGGAGTTCACATTTTGGAGTTCCAAAGAGTGGAGGTTCCAAATTAGAATCACACATTTTGTGTAAGAAACATAAGTGAATTGAAATATATAGAAAATGATGGACAGTCTATAATTCTCCTATGAGTATGTATGTATATATAAATCCTCAAATTAGAGCTGAGGAGTGGTCAATGAAGCCCTACAAGCAATTTCCAAATTGGTGGCAGCAGTGTCCTCCAAAATGGGTCTATGCCAGATTCTAGTAGCATATGGTGTTGTTTGCTGAAGAGGAGCATAAGGCATCATGGCCCCAGGAGGTGGTGGGTAAGCTGATGTCAGTGGGTAATGGGGCAAAGTACCAAATGGCATTCCATAGGCACTGTAGGTGGAAGGAGGGGGATAGTATGGGGGATAGGAGGGTGGTATATGTCCATTGCATGTGTTTGCATCATGATGGTTTCCAAGGCTTGGGAGAGTGGGAGAGGAACCATATTGACTGTATAATATAGGAGGGAGTGGTCTGTAATGCCCATAGTTGCAGTGGTGGGAGGTGTGATCCCAGGTAGGAGGCAGGTGCTCATTGGACACTGGGCTTGGTTGTGAGACATGTGTGATGGGTGGCAGGACATGCCAGAGAGGTGAGAGAGAGCAAGGGGATTGGGATTTTCAGGTCCCATAGTTGGCAGATGAGTGGCATCAAAGATGGGAGGAGGTGCATTGAATTGTTCTGCCTATATTTTGATAGGCAGGGGGGCAGACCAGGACTGTGGAGACCAAGCAGTATTGTGCCCAGGTGTCTGATGCAGAACAGGAGGCTGGGGGGCTATTGCAGCAGACTGTCATTTTTTGATCTCCATGGCTTCATCAATGCCATTAACTCCACCCTCCATTACTTTGTCAATGTTGTTAAAATATGGCTTCTTAGCAGATGGTACAGCTATGTCTTTTCCTTCCAGAGAATCAGCATGATGCTTGGTAGGTTGCAATGTAGTGGGATTGTGATGAACCTCTGTAATTGCTATGGGAGGAGGGGTTGCAGCTACAGGAGGTGTCATAGCCACAGGAGGAGGCATTACGGCCACAGAAAGGGGCACTGCAGTCATGGGAGGAGGTGTCTTGGCTGTGGGAGGTGTCTCAGGGACAGAAGGTGTCATGGTGGTGAGAGGAGGTTGCTCTTCATGAGATGTTGTCACCTGTTTGTTGGAGATGTCTAGTGTGTTAGAAAGTTGACATTTTACTGGTGGAAGTTTGCTGATCAGAACAATGGGCAGGGTTTGGAAGTGTTACCCAGGTTGGGATGCTGGCAGTCCTGAAGCATTCACAGTTGTTGAGTTGGCAGTTGCCTGCTGCAGAACTTACTCTGTGATCTTCTACTGCTCCTCTATTACCTCCCCTGCCATCCTTCCAGGAGCTTTGCCACTCCCTTTCTGTGTCTTGGATAACTTGCTGATGAGCTTCAGGTGTTCTTCATCATCCATGACCTTGCCATTCCAGATGAAAGGGGTGGACTGGGCAAGCTGGGGAGGGAAGAGGCCCCTTTTGGAAGAGCTAGATTCAGCTTTGTTGACACCTTTCTTAGTAGGGGGAGTGATAATGAGGGGAAAGCCATCTTCTGAGGCAGAGTTGTTGCCATGCTCATTGTTGGTGATAATGTGAAGTGGCATCTTAGAACAGGTTCAGCAG
>JABCKO010023970.1:0-12986 GCA_018855915.1 Tephrocybe sp. NHM501043
ATCCTCTCCCAAATAGGATTTGGGTGAAGGTGGTTTCACTGCCAAAACCCTACTAGGCCTATTATTTTGACATTCCTAATAAGCCTAGTAGGGGTCCATGTGACTGCAACTTTTGCTGCCAGCCATGGCATTATAATTTTACAAACCTGCTATACACACCACAAGCACCTGTTTCCTCAGGACATACATGTTGTTGATGTGTATCCTCAACACTAACAAGGATCATGAGCATAATAGCTGCTTGCATAAGCAACTCATCATTGTCATCAACATCAACAAGAAAGCTCAGAGCAGTGGATCATGGCATTGCACATGTATTGAATTGTTGTAAATCTACAGAGAATTTAGAAACATATGTCTTACAGTTTAACAAAATCTAGAACAGATGGTCTTCAAAGAAAATCTGATGGACCTGATACATTTAGAAACTCCTAGATTTGTTCCAAATCCTTATGGGAAGTCACCCAATGTTCATTATCATGCAGCCAGCATTTACATAAGTGTTGCTATGGATCAGCTTTGGACTTGAATGGGAGGGTCAAAATAATGACAAAAGAGGTTGAATCCAAATGCAGGATGGTCATAGTAGGCAAACCTCAATTATGATGACATGTTGTCAACTTGCAAAGTCAAATGGGTGTAATTTGACATTTCTGGGGAGCTACTATAATTTCAAAGCTTCAGTAAACTAGCAAATATCTTCAATTCAGACCAATATAGGCCCTTGCTCATTCATTCTAGGAGAGGACTTGGAATCTGAATCTGACCCAAGCAGATCTGTCCTCTCAAAGCTTGGAGGTAGCTATGTAAGCCATGGTTAAGCCAAGCTAAGCATAGTACTGCCCAGTGTGGTCACTGTAGTGACCTTGCCAGTGGCACCAAAAACTCTTGACAACTTTCTGAAAGTGGCCCATAGGGGCATGCTCACTAAAAGGAGAGGGCAGCACAGCACAGAACAGGTATGGGATGTCATGTTGAAAAGGAGATTAAGGTTATCTACAAGTTCTGTTGCTTTTAAGTTGTGCAAACTATTATGTAAGTAAATACAGAGTATGCTTACACTTTCAGTAGACAAGCTTACAACATGTGCCTTTGGCACTGGACTCGCTGTGCTCACCAATGCCTGCAGCACTTAGTTTCCAGCTTGTTGGGGGAGGCCCCCAAACCCCCCTTGCTTAGTGCAGGACAGGCTTCACTGTGTTCAGCCAGTCCTTTTGTATTTAGCTACATGTTTAGTGCAGGACAGGCTTCACTTCATTTTCATATTTTACTACATGCTCAGTGCAGGACAGGCTTCACTTTGTTCAGCCAGTCCTTTCATATTTTATTACAGGTTCAGTGCTGTATATGATCTAATATGTAAATAGTTAGTGAAATTTATGAAAGTCAAACTTTAAGATACTTACATTTGAAGGGCATGGAACAAGGTACCTTCAATGTCCAGGTATATAGCTCCCTTCTTCTTTTACGTCAGCTGCTCACCATGTGTTGAATCATAGGCCTTATTCATCCACCCAACATCAGACTACGACTTCATTGTACATCTAGATGTAGGCCAACTCCCCCGGTACTTCCACGATGTTGCAGTTGACTCTGACCTCCTTTTGCATGGCGGGAAATACACCAACCTCCAGGACAATCAATCCGCAGTAGTTTGTCCTGGGTTTGATCCTGCTTATTTCTTCTTCAACAATTTGCAGGTAAGCCTGTAGTACCCGCTTCTGGTTATATTGGACTCAGTTTATTTCTTTCAGAGAATTTATGGCCACACATTCAAAATCTTCGATGACGTGTTTGGTGGAGACTGTTTTGGCGTGGTCTGGGATCCATCTCTGTCCTTAAATATTAATTCAGTTAAGAGGCTCTGGAGGCGTCTGAAGGATCATTTCCAGTACCAGGGCATTGGATTTCCATTGATTATAGATATGGAACTCATAACAAGGGAATTCACAATGCTCGCCATACTTTCTCAGGGTGAGCTCAGCCAAACAGGAAACATGGTAGCCGGCACTCTTGCATGCAGACTAGCAGTGATGTTTGGAATAATCCATTGCCTGGTATGGAACTTCAAGTTTCCCACTGGACAAGAAAAATTGCTGTGGTGTATCTCATCAATTGCCATCACTTGCCTTCCCATCATCACCCTCCTTCCATTCATTTCCCATCGCTATATTATCCTATCGACTTGGATGTGCTTGAACCCCACACTTTATGTAGTGTTTTACTGTTCCTGGGTCAGCAAATTGACGTACATGTTTGCATGCCTACTACTCCTAGTCCAGATGTTTGTGCTTCTGAAGAGGCCGGACTCAGGCATTTACGAATCCGTCGATTGGGTCGCTTATATACCTCACCTTTGACACTGTCGCTTCCTTACATTACGGGCGCGATCAGTCCTGACCAAATTTATACATGCTACCGCTACGATTGGACATTCTGTCGTACGACTCACTTACAATAGACTGTCTGTGTTTACTTGGACCATTGAAAGAAATACGATGGAAGGAAGGGGGGAGGGGTCCATTGGAGAGGCAGATATTACTCGTACAGCTTGTAAGACATGTTGGTCTGTTTGTTTGGCGTGCCGAGGGTTTATACCAAGTACAGATATGTATAGAGTTGGCTGTGAGATGAAAGGGACTAGAAAGGAAGGCAGAAAGTCACATACAGTATTAGTCGGAACTTGATCGTGAATTCAGACATGGATTCAGAGCTTCAATATCAGTAGCTTTGTGTTAGAGACATTATGACTGGGAAAGTCATGAGCTGCCATGTACAGTGTGAGGCTTCAAGTGGTATCCTGTCTCTGCCATTTTGTCAACAATGACTGGAAGTGTGGAATGAAAGGAAAACATGCATGTAGTCTTTGCACTGTCGTCGTACCACGGTGTAAGAGTCAGGATTTGAGGTTAGAGTTGTGGGTTGTGGACTTGAACGTTTGATCAGACACCAGGGCTGTATGGAGGCAAAAACTCCTATGAGGGTAGGGTCCTCAAGTCGTATGCAGTTTGTACTGTGGGTTATCTTGATGATTGAGCATGGACAGAGACTTTGGCGGAATATACAAGGGATGGAAACTCACTCTCAATGGACAAGTGTCATCTCCCAAGGGACATATCCTGGAGAGGAACTGCAACTCCGTGGTCATATGACATTCAATCACGGGGACATCGGTTTATGCACAAGGAGTTGAAGGAGGCATATGGAGGACTGGAGGCCTGAACAACCGTATTTCTGACCGTTTTGATATCTTCTTGCACAAGGACATGGTCAATAACTTTGAATGTCTGCAATCTGGACATCATGTTAAATCCATCTTATTTTCCTTCTTTGAATACCAAACATGGAGAATAGGAATGCCTGGAATTCTGCAGTTAGTTTCTAACCCCACATCCAAAGAGGTCACGAGCTATTTGTCCTTCTCCCCGATGGTCCTGTCAGATTTGTTTGAAGTGTCAGGTGTGTATATTCATCTCCTTACCCTATCAGATCCCATCTGTGCCTTGCTTTCTCCTGCACCATTATCTTACATGCCATTATCAAAGGTTTCTTTGTTCAAGAGCAATAACGGTCAAGTACACCATGTCCGAAACTACTTTTCTTCAATCTGGCTTCCTCTCGATTTCCACTTCACAAGCAAACTTGAACTGCCTTTGGCCACAACGTTGACATCCATTTCAGGTTTCATCTACTCTGTCTCTCAATGTCCCGAGGCATTGAAACTCCGTGGTATCTTGGCTAAGCCCCTACATATCCATATTGAACCTCACCCCATGGTATTGGCCTTTCCACATAGAGGCTGGTTCTGTGTACTTCTCCTATGTCCAGCTGTCGAATCTGCAACACAGACGACCTACTGCCGATGTCGCGCCGGAATCTGCGCTTCGTGTAGGTTATCTGACACTTTCCAAATATCCCACTCGCAGAATCCAAACATAGTACAGGTCTAGCTGTTGAATATAGTCTCGCCAAATGGGTTCAAACCCCCCAACTCCTATTCCGCAGGGCAGCGCCACTCTCTTTGCCACTCTCTTCTCGATCATAACTATACAGCAACTACCCTGCTACAAGCTAGAGTATTACAGCGTATATTACCATATTAGGAGACCCTCAGTTCGTTACGTTGAACTGAGGGTATGTGATACTTATTATATGCACATATATTTTACTGGCAGGCCTGTAGTCTAGATACTGATACGTCTACATTGGCATGCAACCCCCTGAGCCTGGATCATAGTTCAAAGTAAAGATCCTTCCCCACAAGTCCATAATAATCTCTGTATTTGCTAAGAGGGGTTTTGATTTGATTAGATTGTTGTTCCAACATTTTGGTAGTTCACCATGATGTTCATCCTACCACCACTGTATGACCACAATCGTGAACAAATTCCGTTCCAGATAACAACATCAAAATCTACAATCACACCTCTGAAGACATTAGATATTAGGTGGAGCCCCCGTCTTTTACAAAGTTTGATGCTAGTTCTGTTGCACTACAATATATGGGTAATGGAATGTATTACTAATGAGCCAAAATGTAACCCATTGCTTCTATGCTTAAGGGTTTGTATGGAACAATTGCCACTTTTATCATTGTGGCGCACTGTCCTTTCATTGTCCAAGGAGGCTGTCATGACAAATAACTCAGATTTTATAGCAGTCGCGATCGTCATATTATTTTACTGCAAATTCTAGCAATGTTCCAATGTCATGACCATCCAGCAAGCTGCCATGTTTGGATCAAGTTCCATTGGCTCTGACACCGTCTTCTGCACTTGGACAGCATGTGTGACAGATGAGATGCAGAATGGAACTAACCTGGATGATTTGAAGATCGTTGAGTGCAGATATTAAGTGCAACATAGGGACACAGCAAGATTGATGATCTCCAGAATCCAAGCCCCATTGCCAATTGCCTGCAATTCCTGCTTGTCCTGAATTCTCAAATATTTCCTCCTCCAACCTCTCAATGCATGAAACGTCAACATCAAAATGTTCTGAAGCATGAGCAGTTTCAGAGTACTGTATAGCCCATGACTGTGCAAGGAGAGAATTTTCATCCAGATGTTGGTTCTTTGGCTCTGCTCGGATTTGGCTTGCTATAAAAAGAGTCAATGCATAAGCATTGGGCAGGAGACCCACCCAGTCCTTTCAAAGCTCTTTCTTTTGACAGCTGATATGCTGTTCAAACCAGTTTGCAACTTGATCCCATTGAATGAGAGAGAGGGATCCAGCATATGGTACCACAGAGTCATAGATGCGCTTCCTTTCTTTTTCAAGCCACTGTTTTGCAGGTACCTGCCCTGATGGTACCTTTTCTGGCTCTGTCAGGAGGCTGAAGAGTAGGTCTCGGAATGGGTGGAGTACTTCCTGAACTTTGCTTGTATAACAAATTGCTGCTGGGTTGAGCAAAATCTCGTCACGGTCTGGAACATTGCATGCAAGATGTCAGAATCTAAGCTTTGAAGAATTGTAAGAAAGTCTTCAATTTAAAATATGTGTAATGTACCTGAATTTGATGGTGTTCCATGCATCTATTCCACAGGCAATCCACAAGATTGTCCACAGGTACCAGGGTGTAGGAGCCAGGCTCAATAGCTGGTTACTCAAAGACGCATCCTCTCCACCATTTAACTCGCCATGAATTACCCATGTGCTCAAAGCTCCATGTTTTGCCAATGCACCTCGTCCAGATCTATAGAAAAATTATTACTGGCACAGATAAACAATACATTAATGTACTTTAAATGCTTGACAAGTGGTTGATTTGATAAAGTCCATGCTTTCATCTGTCTCCATTGCACATTAGCAAGAATGAACACTATCTTTAAAAGTAATTGACCTACGCCTTTTCAGCTGACTGTTGAGATTTAATAACATTATATTGAGATCCCTAGGATTGCTATATGAAAATGACTATTTACCAAAGACTGTGTACTTACCGATACCATGGTAGCGGACAGTAGCAAGGTGCCCCACATAAAATTCCACTTAGAATGATCGACCCCGATCGACGAAGTGAAGTGACAAATTTAGTTGTAGAAAATGACTAAACTAACTCTCAAGTGCTGTGGTGCTTGCATTGGGCATGCAATGGATGTCAATGGGTGTGCAGTGCGTAACAATAAGTGTGCCGTGAGGCTTACAAACAGTCTGAAAGGACAGGGCTAAACCACATATTCATTATATAGCCATAGTTCTAATTCTTCCACAATTTTAACAACCCTAGAGTGATGTGATGGCACCACTGCACGGGAACCACTGCAGATTTCTGGTGCCCCTTATACTTTCAGTATATACATTACAATGGGAAATAAGGATACCTTCCATAACCCATAATCTACGGCTGACGGATACCGTAATACAGGTCCCTTACCATGCCGGGTTTGCTCCATAAAAGCTGGTCTGAGGATATGGCTCTGCTTGAACATCGGTCTATCCAATCATGCATCCCATCTTTGCCACTTTGTTACTGCGGATGACTGAGAAGAACATAAGTATTCTTTTCTCTGATCACTCCACTGAAGCTAATAGTAAACGAGAACTCTTCTAGTTTCTCTTTTTCATTCTCCCACTCGAATCTGCAGCAAGTTGTTGGAATTTCTGCCTGGTGTCATCATACTCTGAGAAGACAGGCCTCTCGCTCATTACTCCTCATTGGTATCTGCCGACTATGCATCGTATCCACCATTTTGTGGTCACAAGGACCCCAACCATACCCCTCTACTTGTACAACTTTGTGAAACATGTTGGTCTGTTTGTTCAGCATGCCGAGGGCTTCTACCAAGCACAGATATGTATAAAATTGGCTATGAGATGAAGGGAACTAGAGAAGAAGAGGCATAGAGTCATATATATATAGCATCAGTCGGAACCTGATCAAGGATTCCGAGGTGGATTCCCAGCTTCAAGTACTCCGTTGCATGTTCAATGTCAGTAACTTGGTGTTCAGGTTATTATGGCCTTAGGAAGTCGGAAAGCCAAGAGTTCTGCAATTTCATTGTCAATCCTGGCAGAAGAGAGAAAAGAGAGCAAAACACGCACTCATCTCCTTGCACGTCATTGTAACCACTGTATAAGAGTCAGTATTCGAGGTTAGAGTTGTAGGTTGTGGACTTGGATGCTTGATCAGAGGGATGTTGGGAGGAAAAATCTCTAACAGGGGTGGGGTCCTCGAGCTGCATGCAGTGCTGTGTGTTATCTTGATAATCGAGCATGGATGGAGGCCTTGACAGAATATACGAGGGACAGAAACTCACTCTCGATGGGCAAGGCATCATCCCCTGAGGGTGGGTCCACGAGGTCGTATCCACAGTTCTCGTTGCATATAATCTTGACAATGCAGCCCAATGTCGAAAATTGAGAAAGGAGTATACGGGCCGGCAGTGCAGGGAGCGTCTATGCATGAGGTCGATGAAGGTGTACGGATGTGATGAGCGTACATGCCTTCGGCCACTCCATCTTCTGAGCATAGAGCAGCACTGGAAAGGAAAAATCGTCGGCACGTGTCCGCACCATGTATGGCTGGAAATACATACCTGCTCCTCATGCCTCTCTTGCATCCACAAACTTGTTCCAGCTCGCCCTCGCCTGCTTTCACCCTTCTTCATGCTCGTGCTCCTTCATCACCAGTATTCACCTCTTTCACTCACTGCTCCAACAATCCCGCAACCAAAATGCTCAAACACATCGTGATCATAGGCTGCTTGAGGCAAGGTCAGTGCATCACGAGGTGGGAAGGGTAGGTGTGTTGATCGAGACGTGCTATGTATGCGGTGTGAGTTGTGGGGTGTGGGTTTGCGTTAGAAGTATAATAAGATGGAGAGTTGAAGGAGGGAGGGGGAGACACAGAGGGGAAGAAAGGAATGAGAAGGAAGGCGAGTGTCAGCGGGACTTGCCCGAGTGCCAGGATGTAGGGCACAGGTAGTGCACAGAAGCCAGACACGAGAGCCTCAACATCTGCAGTGGAGGCACAGATGGGGTTGGCAGTCGTATCGTCTGCATTGTAGGGCAGGGAGTTCATCAAACGTGCGAGGCAAAGAAAGCACACACACCAAACACTTCGAACCAAGCGATCTTTGATCATGTGACCACATCTTGGGCCACGAAAAAAAGCCGTGCCGGGGGACGTGCTGGGGGCGTGCCAACCTTTCACGCCCCTGTAAGCCCCATCTTGGTCCCCACCTTCGAGATGCACAAATGTTCAATTTGAAGGCACCAAATTTTAGATTTTGGTGTCGATTCATTGGTTTGTGAGAAAAACAAATATGTATGTCAGAATACTGTATTACAAAATGTAGAAGATGAAAGATGAAAGCAGCGGCAGCAGCAGGTATTACAGCAATTGAGGAGAGTTGGTCGACGTGCACGGAAAGTCGAATTTGAATGTCAGAGATTATGCGAGTAGATTAGACACCTATGTCCATCAAGCCATATCCAACAGCTCCCTTTACGTAGAACTATGAATGGAGTCCTTTGAGTGTATGGGTATCGAAATTGTGGATACATCATCCTCGACCCTTGCCAGATTGACATCAATTGTGGTGCTGGGGCGCGGATACAGATCTTTCCGCTGGGTTTATGTCAACTATTGGCTGATAAACTACCGCCGCCCTATTATAATAGCTGGATAACCTTGTACCCGCATTGTCGTGCAACAACAGAAGCATCTGCAATATTGTCTGGAGCTGCTTGACCATGATCTTTGCATGCACTTGAATCATCTTACATCCAAATATTCCTCAGCCAGGACGATTGTCTATTCTTTGCCATCTCAAGATTTTTGCTATGGCTCTAATCTTGCCTAAACCCATTGCCTTGTGGAACTTGTGGCATTGGTTGTCGTCCCATAATTTGGCATGTAAATATCAAAGTGAGCGGTTTTGTAAACAATAGAATCAATTCTAATATATAGTAAGAACATTTGTGGATACATGTACAATAAAACTACACAGCTGGTGTATAACACTGAGCCCAGTTAGAACCCAATGCTGCATCTTCAATGTTAACAGTTCCATGACCATGTTGAGAAATGACAAGGATATTGGATGGTTCTGTCACTTGTGCATCTGGAGGCACCCACATAAGGTGGTCCTTTCCATCGGAGGAAACAATCCAATTTGTGTCTGTCAAATTCCAACCCAGAAATGCTGTATCCTATATCCGTACTGATTTATCCCATGAACCAGACGCAATTCCTATGCCATCACTTGAAAATGCAACATAACTAATCAGGTGAGCATGTCCCTTCAACTTCTTTGCTTCTATTCTATATGACACATTCCACACCCTTATAGTCCCATCGCATGAGCCGGACACAAGCTGCATGTCATCATGTGAGAATGCAATAGACCGTATTCTGTCAGTGTGGCTGACTAGCTTCTTCAACTGTCTTCCAGTTGCTACATCCCACACTCGCACAGTATTGTCCATAGAGCATGAGAAAATCCATACGCCATTGTTGCAAAACACAGCAGAGTTAATACATTCTGTGTGGCCCTCCAGCTTTTGTAACTGTTCCCCTGTGAATGCATCCCACACTCGCACAGTGTTGTCCCAGGAACCTGACACAATTTGCATATCAGTGGGTGAAAATGCAATTGAGTTGACTTCGCCAGTGTGTCCTTCTAGTGTCAATCTCTCCATAGTAAATGTGTTCCACACTTGTGTTGGCTGTCTGTATGCACTGTATGCAAGATAGCAGCCATTTGTTGAAAGTGCAACTCACCGGAAACCATCAGAATGGCAGGGTAGGCTCCTTGATTCCACACTGCTATATAGATTTCCTCAAAGGACACGGACACAATGTTACCATTTTTTACATAGACAGCAGTTTCATCATACACATTCCATTTGTTCAACTCTGTGCCAGTTGATGTTTCCAATACTTGAATAGATTTTCCACCTACAGATGCAGTGTTTGTATCATCAGTTGAAAGGGCAACAGAGGCGACAGGACCTAAGTGCCCTTTTAAGGTATTTAGTGTCTTTGGTGCTGTCCTTATCAAGTTCCCTGTCCTCCACACTGTTATAGGCCCTCCAGAGGTAGACACAATTCTTGTGTCATTCTGTGTAAACATCACAGAGGACACACCAAAATAATAGCTGGCATGATTTGATCTCTGTGCCTGTTGACACATCCCATATCCGTACACAGTCCTTTTCTCTACCAGAAATGATTTGGCTAGTATCACTTGAAAATGTAACTGCTGAGACAGTAGGGACATGGCCAGAGAATGTCTTTATTTCTGCACCTGATGACAAATCCCACAATCACACAGAACTATCATCAGAGCCAGAGACCACATGCCTATCATCACTGGAAAGTGCAAGACACTTGACTTGGTCTGTGTGGCCTTGCAGAAATGATACAGGATCCAGTGATACATTCCACACTTGTATATCTTCACAGACTTTGCAAGCCTAGCAGGTTCATAGCCTCTATCCAGAACAACACTTGAATTATCAGGAAGCTTGAATGCAGTCACAGAGATCCTTGGTCTCAATTAATTGAGGTGAAGGTAGGTGGTGTGCCCAGTAGCGACATGAGTATTTCAAAACATCACTCATGCTTTGAGTGACTTTCTCAAACAGTGGAGTAGTATGATCACAATCAAACAAGAAGGATGAAGGTATATTAGCCATGTTGAAATGCAGAGCTTTCAGGGCATGAAAGCAAGATTTGGCAAGGAGAGTATGGTGGGAAGGCACATAACAGGAGAATGCAAATTCACTGTTGCCATTCTTAAAGTTGGATCGCAGTTGATCAAAAATGAAGTCAGGAAAAGAGGCATGATACCAGAAGACTTGATTGTTATGAGTATAAAGGACAGCATGGAGATCATGCAAAACTGCCTTTGCAACTCCCTCATCACCATCTGGGGTGAGTGCAGCTGCAACTGAGGTAGATGTACGTTCTGCTGTACACAGAAAAGTATAAAGAATGCACAATTGACAACCCAAGTATTTCCCAGTGAGCTTTGAGAATGCATCCAACATGATTTACTGGTATAATTGATCAATCAGAGGTGTGTCATCACTTTCTTCAAGTGTCTTGGAAAGCAGATTGTTAAGGATCTCGATTTGTTCTCCATCTGTGAGTGAGTCATGTTTGGTCAATGATCTCACTGCTGTTGCTGCATAGATGAACAGACCACCTGCTTGCTGGATAAGGTCATTCAACATGGGGTGGCTGGCAAGCTGTGGTAGTGTGGCCTTTAAATATGTCTCAACATCAGATGTTGCTTCTTCAATAGGCACATCTTGTAGGTGGCAGATAGAATGAGTGACCTCTTCCCATTCAAAAAGTGCCACAAGGCCAGGGTTTGAATGGCTAGTCACCAGAAACTTCAAGCTTTTGAGGTTGTCATCCTTGAGAGTTGTAAGGAGTTTCCAGAGGAACATGGATCCTCCTTTGTCCTTGATCTCATCAAGAGCATCAATGACAACAAGGTAACATGTATTGAGGGAGTGTTTAGATTCAGAAGCCTTCCAAGGTCCAACCAGAAGATCCCTCATCTGGATGGCAACATCATGATCAACGACATTGAATTTATTGGCAGCATGCAAATCTTGGGCATAGAACTTGCATTCACAAGCAAGCTCATGGCAAATGGTGGGGATGATATGGATTTGAGATTGTGTTTCTGGAAATTGCTGTGAGCAGAAGAAGTTGGCATCTAGAACAGTTTTGGCATGATGCCTGATGGCTCCAAATTCTTTTGCAACTGTATACGCAATAGTTGTTTTCCCAAAGCCAGCCTGACCAGTAAGCCAGAAGATGCAGGGGCTGGATGAAGACTGATTATTAGCCCAGTCATCAATGTCTTGTAGTATTTTGACACATGTACCAGGCGTACATTCTTCACACTTCAAACCATGTTCCTTGAGAATGGTTCTGTAATCAGCAATTTTTGAAGGTTTTAGACAATCTTTTTGAGCTGCTATCCAACTATTTTTCACACAATCAGGACATTTGATCTTGCACATCTTGGCCTTATATTATGTACCTTGCATTGATGTCCACTGGCTGGTGAGGAGTTGCATCTGGAGAAATAATTGGATGTCAATATAAGGAGGTGTATGTAAAGGGAAAGTTCCAGTTCCTTACTTATATTCAGTGTAAGATGACACCCTCTCTGCTCTCAAATGACCTTGATTGCAGTATCAAGGCCCACATTAACCTTGTGCATGAGTATATAGTTCCAAGTATAGGCATAAACCAAAGGCATTTTGTCCAAGTCTCCATGTCTTACCCCCTGCATCCCTTGTTCAACATTGAAATGAAAGTAGGTATTTTCAACATCCTTGAATATTTACTCCATGAGCTGGGCCATTTCCTCATAGTCACTGATCATTTCAATCTCAAAGAATTTTGAGTGGTACCAAACTATGTGTGAGGAAATGAATGCACTAAAATCAAATGGCACTTGGCATACTGTATACCTCCCACTGGCATGCAAGCCTATTAGATCTCAATGAGTATTTAAATTTAAGCATCTCCCCAATGGTAATGAGCTTGTAGGTGGCAGATCAATGATCACCAGTAGACAAGTTGTCAAGTGCTGGGGCTGAAGACAATGTCATTGAATACACTTAGGTAACTTCACAAGTCTTTGCAATACAAAATTGTATTGACTTTAAAGTAGTTAGGTTTAAATATATCAATGATATTGTGAATGCTTCCTCAATAAGAAGGCTTACAACTGGCCAGGCTTAGACTCTTTCTACCCTGGAAGCTACGCTTCAGAACACTATCCAATCCACTCCCTAGGGATTGATAGTCCTGATGTACTTGCCCTTCTCTTGATTTCCCTCCCTGATTTTATATTAATGCCAGGCACATGGACCACCTGTTCCTGTCACCCTCCTCCAATGCTCTGACCCCCTCCCTTGGCAATAGATCTGCTTAATTGAATTGAGCCAGGGGAGGGACCATATGGTGCCCCTTAGTACCACATGGTTCCTCCCTCAACCTTTTTCCTTAA
>JABCKO010023972.1:0-12883 GCA_018855915.1 Tephrocybe sp. NHM501043
ATTCCAGAAAAGAGAGTAGCCCAGAGAGAACAATGTCAACAGCCCCTCAGCAACAAGTCAAGATGGAGGAGACAGATAGGAGGATTGCCAACCTGGAAGACAGTGTAGCAGCCTTGGGAAAAGAAATGTGCAGCTATATGCAGGCCATGAATGAGGAGTTGAAAATAACAAGTCAGTTCATGCACACCAACAAGGGTAGCTTGAATGTACGTGTTGACAACACCACCCCAACTATGCACTCTGAACAGCAGCAAGGGCAAAACAAAATGAGTGGGATACACTGCTATCACTGTTGGCAAACTGAACATAGGGTGTCAATGTGTGAGTGGTTAAAAACACAGTTGAAGGAGGTGAAGTTGAAGGAAATGCACCATTGACATTTGTCAGGGGCATGGGTGGCACAAACTTGATGAATGCCACCACCGGGGTTATCACAGGTGATGGTGCACTGGGGGTGGGGCTGGGCACGATCCTCAGAATCATTTCTTTTATGATCTCAGTGAGGGACATGACTGATGAGCAAAGCTCAGAGAATTCTTTGAGGGATGGAGATTACATGGTTGTTTGGTGGCTGGGGGTGGTGTTAGGAATTGGAGGGGCTGGAGTGACAGCTGAGACAAAGTGGCCACTGGGATCTCTGAAGGGTGTGGTCAAGGACTTAGATGATCCTTTCATGTGCTGGTGGGACAATAGATTGGCAGGAAAGAAAAACCATGTGACATCAGATACAATGAAAAAGCATGGTAGCCATGTGATATGATATAATCTAAGGCAGCTGCAAATGATGTGTGAGAGGATGTCTATGAACAGTATCATAGTAAGGCTTACCTGCAAGCACCATGTGAGAGGACAAGGTCTCTGGCATCTGACTCACAGGTATATATGGCTATGTGTGACAAAGGTGAGGAAAGGAGACAGAGACAAAGAAAGAAAGAGAAAGAGATAAAGGGAAAGATAAAGGTGAATGAGTAGAAAGGGATCTGATGCCAAATTAACCCTGAGCAACACCCCCTTCATACTTGCTCAATTCATCATCATGGCCTCTGTAGTTGGTAGGGATAACCCTGCCTACTGGAGTAGTGGACAGTTGGGATATCCCAACTGTCTGAAGTGAGAGGGTAGTTGTCAGTCTGGACAACCAAGCTGACTAGGGAGGTGAAGAAGGGGAAGGAGTTAGTAGGGACAACCCAGCTTGACTGGAGAGAGAGAGGGAAGGGAAGACTCTCCTTGTCATTTTGGACAGCCAAGGTGATGGGAGGGAGAGGAGAATTGAATCTGCATTGACTGGGAAGACCAATCAGGCTGAGGAAGGCAGTGTTCTTTCTGTGCCAGTGTTAGTGACTAGGTGGGGAGTGAGTGGATGGGCTGGGACACAATGTCTTCTTGGGTAGCATCAAATTCACAAAGGTGGAGGCACCTTCTGCGCAGCCTGAAAGATGAAACAACCCATTCCTTCTGTCTTCAACTCCACTGAGATTGTCCTTGTCCCTGGGCCCTGTAGCCATCCAAATCTTATTTCTTCTGGATTGTCATGACTTCTTTGCTAACTACTGTCAAAACTTATTTCTTATTCACATGCTTGTAATACTGTACTAAAAAATTCATTGTATTTACACCAATGAACTTACCTTTTTGCCTTTCAGCCTGTGTGCTATCGCACTCTTGGTCATGGTCTCATGTTTTGTTATTTGTGTTTTGTGGTTTTGTGTTCCCTCTACATATTGCCAGTGAATTGAGACATCCCTGTTGACCAACACTCTCCTCTATCCTCTCATCCTTCTCTCATTAGGGCTAGCCCTGGTGAAAGAACTCACATATCAAACAGGTTTACCCTTCAATTGTCACAAGCCTATCGTATTCCTCTGAAGTTCACCTCCAAGTGGTGGAGGGAGCTACATAAGCTCATTATATCTATATCATTTCATGTGCAGATGGATGATGCCAGACAAATGTGGTAATTGCAGCATTGCACAGAACTTCTGTGCATTGGTTCATGTAGGCCAGAAGGACTGGGTTGACCATATATCTCAGGAAGCATGTAGTAGTCTTGACCCCATCCATACAGAGCAAGCCAACCCTCCTGGAGGATTTCATGTGGTACACTCTGCTGCTAGTATGATATGTTTATCTGCTTCCTAATGGAAAGGGGTGTCTGTGATGCACTCAACGCGTCATGGAGCTCCTTATACAAGGGAATTGCAGCTCACCAAGGACTTTCTTGCAGATTCAGGCCCAAGCTTCGAGCGAAGGAACCCTTCAGTTCCTTTTGCCAGCAAAAGAGACAGCAACAAGTACATGTAATTTATTAGCAACAGCCAGACATGCATCATTACTGTATACCGGCACAATGGCAATCTCAACCCACATAGAGCGTGAGCGAATCTACTTTATTTACG
Source organism: Tephrocybe sp. NHM501043 (assembly GCA_018855915.1). Taxonomy (NCBI): domain Eukaryota; kingdom Fungi; phylum Basidiomycota; class Agaricomycetes; order Agaricales; family Lyophyllaceae; genus Tephrocybe; species Tephrocybe sp. NHM501043. Next base: position 2,397 of record JABCKO010023972.1, read on the forward strand.
AACACTTATCTAAACCTACCAGATTACTGTTTCTAACAGGTGGGCACAACAATTGATTCAGTACACAGACTCAGGATTACTGTGTCTACTAGCGTTCATACAGGTTATTTTCTAACAGACATTATCAATTATGCACCCATTTAGATTTTTAACTACCTAGACTCTGAACTACCATGACTGACGTACATAGACCTCTTTCGAACCAACTGCCCCCACCCCTGCAGTCAAATTCAAAATGGCATCACAGCTGGCTCCTGAGGTCATCTGAATCATGGTTGCATATCTCTGCAGAGGCAGTACCATGTCCTTTTTACGCATGCGACACCTCTGGTTTATGCGGCATCCATGAATGAAAAAGTAGAAATAAATGAGCCAGTTACTTAACATGATTATACAAACAATCCGACCGAGTTAAAGCCAACACACATGTAACAATCTGACTCTCAGGCAGATTGACAAGAATTGCAGTCTAGCCTTGATGATCTGAGGAGAGGCGTCATTTTGGGCATGGTTCATATGCCATTGAGCTTACCGAGTTTGGATCTGGGCCAGTATAACCAGAATTTTTACTGCTCATTACACCGCCGCCGAAGCACCTTTCCCAGATAGCTTCCCTAGTGTTGAGTGCAGCAAGAAGGCTGACGAAATACACTGGGAGGATATGTTAATCAAAAGGAATTTGAAAATTAGAGGAGTAGCACATTTGCTTAGCGGGAAGAACAATGCCAAATATACAGGTGTTGTGGGGAGTGCAGCATATGTCACTACTGTTGCAATTGAGAAAATTCTGTTGGAAGTTAGCCCTAGGCCATTGTGTCCCCTAATTGCTCATTTCAATTTTTGCAAAGGATACCGACAGTAAAGAGCGAAAACCGGCAGACCTGTATTGATAGTGTGCATCATGATGAGTTTTATCGCAGAATCCGTCCTAGAAGAGTTCAGGGATTGAAAATGCCTTGTGGTAGCCAGATAATTAACCTCGCAAATCCGGTTTTAAGCGTGGATAGCGCATAGCAAAGGGAACCTGCTATGAGGAAGTCACCCATTATGCCAGCACCGAATGCGGCGTAGAAAAATTGCTAAGGGCATAAATTGTCAGTAGTCTTCCTGTGTATGGTAAGTGACGGATACTTGCATTAAATTGTAAAGAGTCCACAATCGTCTTGAGATTGAATATAAATCACATTGACTGATTTAGTTACTTATCAACTTCACGTAAGGATACTAACAGTTTGACGATGAAAACTAGGAAATACTTGAGCAAAAAAATTGAGAGTCATGCCGAACTCACCAATAGTACAAGCTGGGGAAATGACGCTTCAGCAAGAGTGAATAACGAAAGAAACCTGAGGCATAAAGTTGAAGGTGGGTAATATGAATTGCGCGAACGGATACTTACAATGATTACAGCAAGAAGGTTGTTTCTCCCAGATACTGCCAGCATAATCAAGAGTTATTTAAACTAGATCATCTCAAATCAACTTACATATCCAGACGCGCCGTCCATAGATACTTCCATGATATAATGAGGCCATAGTAGAGCTCAACGAGACTTGCGACTTACCATCGTACACAGGCATCAGTGATGACCTGTCCAAACTTCAGTCCCAGAGTTACGGCTGGAAATCAAGTTTTAGGCGTACCACAACAAATGCTTGAGCCTAAGTATAGTACATCGTCATTCGATATAGCTGAAACTTTGAAAAGGTACCTCACCATGATACTCCTTAATAGTGTACAAAATCAGCTGGTTCTGGGAATCAAAGGATGAAGGATGTCATCACCAACCAAACTGGGGAGTGGCCAATCGCTAAACCTTGTCCGGCAGATAGGATGCAGTAATGATATACCGAGTGAGCCACAAGGATCATATGAAGGGTATCTAGGACCCTGTCACTCGCTCTCAGGAAGACGACAAGAACAATTGTGTGGAAGCCCACCATAGAAATAGGACCTTAGAAACGTCAGCATGGCCAAACACACGAGAAATGAAGTCATCACATACGAAGGCTTTGAACGAGCTGGAATCACGAGAATTATTGAGAAACGTATGCGTCTGATTGCAACTTAGGCCATACAGCCTTCATTAGTGAAAATCAGTTATCTGTCATATAGTGGTAAAGGAAAGTCGCTCACGCGGCCACGAATAAACATCCGATGAAGCCAGCACCCAAGGATACCTGAGCATCTGAGCTTGACATGTTCTGTTATCACACGCAATGGGGATATATAGGAGTCGACTTGACAGAGAAGTCAGTTCTGGGGAAGAACCTACTTATACGCATTGTTTATATTCCAAACTCGGCTGAGATCGGGAAAGACAGAGCAAGAATAATCAGAGCCACAGGCTGTGCCATCCACAACCTCGTTAATCCGGCATTGGAACCCACCGATCCGCGTGGTGAACTTCCGGCTGTCAGGACTTCTGATATTATTACTGATGCAACGCGTCCCATGGAAAGTGTGTGTTATGCTAATTGCGTGAGAGTACGGCTATGAGCGACTTCTTGCGTTGTTGGACGCCTACACTTCGGATGATATTTAGCGATGCAGATGCGGCTATGTACCATGACCAAACCGTGGCTGCCCGTACGAGTACGCAGAAATTAGCCCACGCAAGACCTGCAGAATCAACACAATGACTGCAGTACGTAACTAGAGACGGTGAAAAGCGGACTTGTGCATTGTTGGTATTAGTTTATCCCAACTTATGATTGATAACTCGGAGGGTTCTCAAAAAAGGAACTTCTTTTCACCACTCTCACCCCTGTTCTCGCCTTAAGTTATATGGATGGCATGATGCTTATTTGGTCTGTGTAGGTGCATAGGGAATGTAGTGTGTGTTTGACCTTGACCCCTCAGCGCCCAACGTCAAATCAAATTGGATGTCCTCGGTCCAGTAGTGGCATCGCCCGAGTTTTCCTTGACGCATGGACGCAAATAAACCACGCGATGCGGTTCATTTGGTCTGTGTACGAATCATTTTAGCGTTTGTCCTTCACGGGTGGGTTAGAATATCATATAAATACCCCCTTAGATTTTCGAAATTGTTCATCCACAATCTGTCATGCAATTGTCTACATACCCTGCCCCCATTCGCCCAGTCATCGACGATACTTTATTTCTATCCGATGTCGTTGATTTCAATATGAAGAACAATCCCACCCAACCTTTCTTCATCTATCACGCCAACCCCGAGGACGGGATTCAGATCATAACCCACCTCGAATTCGGAAGGGCCGCTAATCGCGTCGCCCACACGGTGCGTCCACCGTCTACGGGGCGCGATGGCGAGGTAGTTGGGATCTTAGCTCATACTGATACTATATTGTACCAAACTATTGTTGTTGGTGTGATTCTTGCTGGCCTTGTGGTAAGCATTCCTAAAGAAAATGCATGCAAGTTTCTAATTCATATCTCGTTATAGCCTTTTCCCATTTCGCCACGAAACACTCCATCTGCAGTCGCTGAGCTGCTCAGAAAGACGTCGTGCCATCGCCTCCTCACGACGAACGCTGTGCTTCAGCAGCTAATAGAAGGCGTCACAGCGCAACTTGCTACAATCTCTCATAACATCCAAATTGAGGAGATCCCCTCAATTGATGTGGTATACCCCCAGCTTGCTCACGAAGTGGCTAGACACTCATTCAAGTCCTACGATCCTCCTCGTCGCCCTGCCGTCTCCGACGTCTGTATCATCCTTCACTCCTCTGGGAGCACAGGACCGCCCAAACCAATTGCTCAAACTCATTTGTACTGGATTCAGGCCCTAGTATCTCGTATGTCACCAAACTTACTTTCTAGATTTAGACGATTCTCAACTTTGCGAAGCCGAATTTAGGGATCATGTTCCTCGCTTGGTCATAGGATGTATGGCTCTGCCACCATTCCATGCGCTCGCCATAGGCTTGCAAATTTTCCATGCCGCCTACGAACTTATCCCGATTTCGATGTTTCCTGCAACGGGGGGAGCACCGATGACCCCGTCACCTCAAAATGTTCTTGAAACCGCTAGATTCACACGATCAAATTCGATCTTCATTATCCCTGCGTTCATTCATGCCTGGTCGACCATTCCACAGGCCCTCGAGTATATGAAGGAGTTGGAGTTTGTCGTAAATTTTCATCTTTTGCACGATTAACACTGCAAATGACATCAACTTCTAAGGCATACGCCGGGGCTCCCCTACTTCCCAAGATAGGCAATGAGCTTGCCAAGGTGGGCGTACGGCTTAACGCAATTTACGGCAGTACCGAAGCCGGTTCACCGTGCCATCTGGTGCCAGAAAAGGGAAGTAACGAATGGGAATACTTGAGGTTCTATCCGCACACGAAGCTGAGATGGATCCCTCAGGGCGACAATACTTTCGAGTTACAATTCCTCGTAGGTTTGATTCAATCCATTCATACCTGAAGCTAATTATCGCGGACTATGATTTATAGGCATGCAAATCGCACAGGCCCCTTGTCAATAATTTGCTCGACGTGGAAGGGTATTCCTCGTCTGATATTTTTAAGCCTCATCCCACCAAGGAAGGGTTATGGAAGATGTACGGCATAAATTTTGCTCACAGTCGTCTAAGTCTTATATTTCTATAGTGTCGGACGTGTCGATGACGTTATCATCCATTCTTCAGGAGAGAAAACCGTCCCTGGGCCCATGGAGGCAATAATTATGAGCAATAGTCTGTGAGCAGATTTTTTCCGTTTGGCTGTTTGGAAAGACTAATATCGTTCAGCGTGCAAGCTATTGTTATGTTCGGTCGCGAACGGATCCAGACGGGAGCCCTGATCCAACTGAAATCCGCGATCGACGTACAAGATGAGGCCCAAGTGGCTCATATCCGCAACAAATTATGGTACGCGCTAACAGCTATGCAAGAATCAGGATTTTTGACAATAACAAAGGCCCACTGTCGAGGAGGCTAACAAGGCAGCCCCTGCTTTCAGTAAATTATATAAAGAAATGATACTGTTTACTCCCGAGGGGAGTCCACTTCCTCTAGCGGGAAAAGGAACGGTGTTGCGTAAATCGGCTCTGTCTATGTTTGCGAAAGAGATCTCGTCTCTGTGAGTCCTCATCCCTTCTATGTTGCGTTCTTTCTGACTCAATTTATAGCTATGAAAACGTCGATTCGATTGTCGTGGAACAATCGTCCACAAAGTTAACTTGGGATACCATCGATCTCACTGGCTGGATCCTTGAACAAGCAACAGAACTAACAGGCGGAAAATGTACTTCAATCGAACTAGATCTTTTTGAGCAAGGCTTTGACAGGTGAGGCCAGTCGCTCCAATCACTTTACTTGCTGATCATCGTCCAGTTTAAGCGCAACTATCCTTCGCCTACGTATTGCAAATGCCATGCGTTCATCGGGGAAACCGATGTGCCAGAAGGCGTCGCGCGATTTGCCCCAAGATTTGATTTACAATGAGCCTACTATCAAAAGGCTTTCAGCATCTTTAGCTTCCTTGTCTGGATTGGGGCAAGGCGGACCAACGCAATCGAGGAACTGATTGTGAAATACAGCGCTGGTCTCGGACCCCTTCCCCTGCCTCAAACCCCCTATACTTCCATGACTGAGCAATCGGCCATTGTGGTGCTCTTAACAGGCTCGACGGGACATCTCGGCTCTCAGATCCTTGCTGAAATCTTGATGGATGATAGGATTTCCACGGTCTACGCATTCAATCGAGCTAACACCAGTGCTGCAACCCTCATAGGCCGACACGTGGAGAGGTTCAAAGACATCGGTATTGATGAGGCCCTACTAAATGACGAGAAACTCGTCCTCATTACTGGAAATCCCGTGCGATCTGATCTTGGGATTAAACCTGAACTATACGCCAAGGCGAGTCTCCCGGTCACATCCCTGATGTTTCAACATACAAACGAACTTGTATATCAGATCTCTTCGTCCGTCGATGTTGTCATCCACAATGCCTGGCAATTAGACTTCAACTTAACTCTCTCGTCATACGAACCGAACATTCAGAACTCGCGTTATCTCATTGACCTCGTTAGATTGAGCCAGAAAGCGCCCCATGTCCGTTTTGTTTTCGTTTCTTCCATTGCATCCGCCCAGGCATGGGGTACCTCTCGCAGACCCGTACCGGAGAATGTCGTTGATCCTCAACAGGCCCTCGGAGGCGGGTACGGTGAAGCGAAGTATGTCGTTGAAAGGGTATGCTCTTCATTCCTATAAGAATTTGCGTTACTGGTTTACCAAACCTGGAAAGATGCTTTTATATAGCGGCTTGCAAGCAACGTCACTTAGAGTTGGCCAGATCAGTGGGGGACGACCCAATGGATCGTGGCCAACCACTGAGTGGCTTCCAATTGTTGTAAAGTCTAGTGTTGCACTTGGAATCATCCCGGACATGGGTGGGGTATGGATTTTGATCACTCATGCAGAAACACGATTCCTCATCCAAGCTCGACTTCCAGGTTGTTTCGTGGCTCCCAGCCGATTCTGTTGCCGCTACTGTCCTGGATGTTGCTATGTGGCGTAAACACCTCCCGCCAGTGCTCAATGTCGTCCATCCTCGACCAGTAGATTACAATGTCCCGCTCAATGGCATTGTCAAGGGAATCAGGGAGCTCTTGGGAATCAATTTAGCTTTAGTACCCTATGATCAGTGGCTCACTACTCTCGAAGCACAAGCCGAGAAAGCGACGCTTAACACCTTAAAATGCATTGTAAGCGCCATCCATCCCACCACAAACCCGGATACTGATGTTAAGGACTCAGCCTGCAATCAAATTGATAGGATTCCTGCGTCGGAGCGCTACGGGAGGCTTGCCGAAACAGTTTTCAATGGACACGACTCAGACTGTCAGCGCAAGCTTACGTTCGGCCCAGCTTAAGCAAATTGAAGAGGATGATGCCAAACTCTGGGTCAAGTACTGGAATAAAGTAGGCCACTTTGACTCTAACTGAGTCAGTAGAACTATTGTAGAGGTTTCAATACACGAAAGGGAGAACTCAGCAAAATATGTCATTTTGTGCGAATAACATTTATTTATCAGATAATCATGCATGCAGTATGTAGGACATGAAAGTCACCACTTGTTTGCCTACTGAAACAAGGGCAAGTACATGCCCCTCACCAAATCAGCATTCTCAAAACACCTCGCAAAATGGGCGTGCGGTGCTGGCATGGTATCCAGATTGGGGCCACACTGGAGTATCATCCCTAGGGAGTATCCTTGGAGGCTGTGAATGTCTTAGGATAGTAGAAAAGGGACACATTTATACTATACTTGTGAAAACACGCCCTCATTCTTGCACCCTACATTCAGGCCCAGGCACTGCAGGTATATAATGAGTTCATGTACATCACCCATGACCATGGCTGTTGATGGGGGGCAACCAGAAAAGCCGTGGTGCGGCCATGCTGGCTCAGGGCTAGACTTGGACTAGCATGGCTGGACTTGGGATTACTGTGCCTCTAGACACTTCAGGATGGTTCAAGTGTTTCCTGAAAAAACACCTGTTAGAAACATGTCACATGATTTCTAACAAGTATTTCTAATATATAAATTTTAAATGTTTTTGTCGAAAAGATTTGATAACGACTTAAGATCTTTTGCTCCTGTTTATTTCAAAAAAACTTCGAATTTTTCTTAAATTTTCTTAAATAAAACTGTTTCAAAAGACTTGAAATATTTCTTCACAAAACACTCAAAGAAACATCAATTACATGCTCAGCATGATGCTTAGCACACAATAAGCATATGCACATCGTCTGCCTCAGCATGTCAGGGGGAATCAAAGCTATAAATAGCCATCATGTTCAACATATCAGTACAAGTAGATTACTGTGCCACAAGTGAGTTCACATGATAATAAATACAAGACACATATGCAGAGTAAGTACAAGAAATTGGTCAGTAAAAAAAGGGAGGATCTTAGAAACTGTCCCCAAGGTATTTGACAAGTACAATGAAGGAAAAAATACATGCAGCAGTGAGGAATGATCCAAATATTGCAACTAAACAGAAGGCAGTTATCTGATGGCATGAGCATACAAGGAATGCCTGTAGGCCATATGACACATGAACATTGCCATCAACATAACAATTATGGCTGAGTGAATCATGGAAGAAACACAGCATCATTTCTCCAGCTTGTACTATTGGTGAGTTTGGCATGACTCTCAATTTTTCGCTCATGTATTTCCTAGTTTTCATTGTCAAACTGTCAGTATCCTTATGTGAAGTTGAGGAGTAACTAAATCAGCCAATGTGATTTAGATTCAATGTCAAGATGATTGTGGACTCTTTACAATTTAATGCAAGTATCTGTCACTTACCATACACAGGAAGACTGCTGACAATTTATGCCCTTAGCAATTCTTCTATGCCACATTTGGTGCTGGCATAATGGGTGACTTCCTCATAGCAGGTTCCCTTTGCTATGTGCTATCCACACTGAAAACCGGATTTGCAAGGTTAATTATCTGGCTACCACAAGGCATTTTCAATCCCTGAACTCTTCTAGGATGTATTCTGCAATAAAACTCATCATGATGCACACTATCAATACAGGTCTGCCAGTTTTTGCTCTTTACTGTCAGTATCCTTTGCAAAAATTGAAATGAGCTCCAGGTCTTCTCACAGCATAAGCAATAGGGGGGACATAATGGCCTAGGGCTAACTACCAACAGAATTTTCTTAATTGCAACAGTAGTGACATATGCTGCACTCCCCACAACGCCTGTATATTTGGCATTGTTCTTCCTGCTAAGCAAATGTGCTACTCCTCTAATTTTCAAATTCCTTTTGATTAACATATCCTCTCAGTATTTCATTAGCCTTCTTGCTGCACTCAACACTAGGTAAGCTATCTGAGAAAGGTGCTTTGGCAGTGGTGTAATGAGCAGTAAAAATTCTGGTTATACTGGCCCAGATCCAAACTCAGTAAGCTCAATGGCATATGAACCATGCTCAAAATGATGCTGCTCCTCAGATCATCAAGTGATGGAGAAATAATTGCAAAAGCTGCTCACTGAACATGCAAGGCTAGACTGCAATCCTTGTCAATCTGCCTGAGAGTCAGATCATTACTCAGTTTTTATGTGTTGGCTTTAACTTTTGTATAATCATGTTAAGGAACTGGCTCAGTTATTTCTACTTTTTCATTTATGGATGCTGCATAAACCAACAGTGATTCAGATGACCTCAGAAGCCAACTGTGATGCCACTTTGAATTTGACTTCATGGGTGGGGGCAGTTGGTTTGAAAGAGGTCTATGTACATCAGTCATGGTTGCTGTTCAGAGTCTAGGTAGTTAAAAATCTAAATGAGTGCATAATTGATAATGGGACAGGGCTAAGACTACTACATGCTTTGAGATATATGGCCAACCCAGTCCTTCTAGTCTGGGTGTACTAATACACAGAAGGTCTGTGCAATGCTGCAATTAGCACATTTGTCTGGCACTATCCATCTGCAGATGAAATGACATAGATATCATGAGCTTATGTAGCTCCCTCCACCACTTGGAGGTGAACTTCAGAGGAATACAATAGGCTCATGAAAATTGAAGGGTAAACCTGTTTGATATGTGAGTTCTTTCACCAGGGCTAGCCCTAATGAGAGAAGGATGAGAGGATAGAGGAGAGTGTTGGTCAACTTAAGCTTCTACCACCATCCCTTTTGGGGTCCTGGCTGGTTTTTGCTCAAGTATGCTACTTCTACCTTTTCTCTTTAATTTTGTGGCCCAACAACCTGACCCTCTGTTCCCCCCCCCTCTCTCTCATTGCCCCACCAATCTCCAACCACCTCCTGAGGCTCTCTGGAATGGCCACTACAGGCACCAGAGGCTTGCAGAGGCCATCCAGAAGTTCCCTTCCCCCAGGGACCCCCACCACCCCTGCCAAGCTTCCAATCAGCTCCAACCTCAGCTCCATCATCCCTGCAGACACTGGACTGGTCAAATGCCTTGACAATGCAAGACATTGGCTTGACACAAAAGGGTGGGTTCTTACCAGAGAATCATATGACTACACCAAAGTTTCCAGGATCCTCCTAATGGCAGCCCTAACCCTATTCTCCATAGCTACCAAAGCCAAGATTCAAGATGCTCACTCAGCAATATTTGCTATGGCACTCCTCATCAAGGATGACATCAGAGACATGGTCACTACCACCATGGCTGACATGATCACATTCAAGATCATGCACAAGCTCAACCTGCCTATTGACCACCTTGCTAAGATCATAGACTTCACCACAGCCCTGGACACTGCTCAGGCCCAGACCAATGTTACAGTAGGCAAATTAATGGCCCAACTCACCTTGGCTTCCTTGTCACTCAACATGGTAGCTTAACAGCACATCCATATGGTCCTCCTTGAATTTAACTCAGATGATACCATGGCCCTGCTGGAGAATTTAGAAAACCATCATGATCACATCATTGATCATGCACAGCACTTCACAGCATCTTGGTGTATTTGTTTTTTGAACTCTTGATTGTGCA
>JABCKO010023973.1:0-12788 GCA_018855915.1 Tephrocybe sp. NHM501043
TTGCGGTCTCTTGAGCAGTGGTTTGGCGAGGAGCGCCTTCCAGACGGGTGGTGGGATGTTGGCGGCGGCCGCCCTGCGAACGAGGTGGGGTTAAAGGAGGCCGGCCAGCGTGCTGCAGAGGTTGGGTTATACAGAGACGGAAGATAAACCTTGAGTCAATGTATGGACACTGTAAATTCCTTTTATACATATCAAGATAGGTGTGACAGCTCCGATTTAAGGCTTAGAAAAAGGGATCAGCAACAAAGATAACTACTTGCCGCGACCCGGATTGAACGAATGACCCTCTCATTGCTAAACGAAAGGGCTTACGAGTGAGACGTTCGACGGCTTAGCTAACGTGGCGCTTGATGAATATTCAATTGTCGTTCCACGCGGCGGGCGAAACGGATTACTTCGTACGCACGGCGCTTTGGGCCTGAACTTCTGTGGGAGAAATATCATGACATGAAGACGACTTCCCCAATGCAGATAAATCTAAATATAACATGAGATATACTTGGGAAAGATAAAAACAGCGGGACAGTGCCGCAATGGGCACAGGTGATGTGGCGCACATGCCGATCCAGTGGTGAAGCTTGGAACAAATGTTATGGGTAGAAGGATAGGTTCACGAATCAGTTTCACAAGGGTTCTCAACTTTCCGGGGGAATATTGCGGTACCTAAGCAAATGATTGAAACATTCACATGTATGGTACGGCGCCACACACCCTTTGCTTCATCCATACTAGCTCGGTGATGTATGAAAACGTAGTCTATCAAAGAATCTTTTCTCTTTTTATCGTGAATATTGTGACTCAATATGCTCATGCCTAGTCCTTCTATCTCCATTATCACTACCTTAGCTGTATCCCAGATAAAACAGATGATGTACCTCCCAAATGACTTATGTGAATTGCTGAATTAAAGTTGTTCTAGAACTGTTTCTTCCTGTATGTCTGTCAGAACGTTAACAGGGTCAGTGCCACATTCTCATCCACGCCAATATATTTACAACAAGCCAGGTACATATCAGCCCCTTTAGCTCAGTGGTAGAGCGTTGCACTTGTAAGTGCCATAGTCCATGGCAACTCATCAATGCAAAGGTCATTCGTTCAATCCGGGTAGGGGGCATTATTTCTGTCATCTTTCCTTTTGTTATTTTCAAATACCTTGTCGATGGAAAAAATAAAATGAATTGTTGAAGTTCTCCGACTTTGTGTTGAAAGATTCTAACCCTAGCTATTTTTCTTCCCATCATGCTCTCCACACTTGAGATAGACCCCAGTCATTTGTTGTTAGCAAACTTTGCCATGACCTCACTGCTTTGCCATTGGACCACCATTAACATTACTTATGGAAATGTTGTTGTAAGTTTTGGTTGATGCCAGATACCACCAATTTCTAGCATTCAATAACCACTATAGGATGATCAATTAACCCACACAATGCAATGTCAGTCATTTGAAAGATCATTTCATTTCAAATAAGCAATTATAGTGCTTAAAATTAATTTTCTTACATTACCTTAACTTACTGTGATCCATGAAATGCCTTAACAGTAACACTCCCATGTACATAATCAAAATTTGAGATGTGAACTCTAATCCTCAAATTTGTGCTTACAACAGCATTGGATGTCTGTTATCTTCAGATGAGGTCACCAGTATTTACCATTTTGATCTGTCAACCTGTGGTTCCACTGTGCCAGGCATTCCAATGGTTCAACCCAGATTGAATTCATAATGTCATATATATGAAGCATCCATCTCTCAGATCCCACTTTGGAAATTGAGTCAGCCACTCACTCTGTAGTGTTAGGCCATTCACATTTATAGACCTGAACTTCTTTAAGGGATGGATACAAAGTGTGGAAATCCAGCTCACTCAGGAATTTAAATTCCAATTTTAACCCCTCCTATCTACAGTTCAAGAGAAGAGAATGGCAAATGAGCAATATTATATAGCAAGAGATATACTTGAAACTATATGGGCATTTTGTGATGATGATCTTGTTTAAATTGGCACAGGCCCCAAAGAACAGCATCTAGCAATAAATCACTTGATATCTTGAGAGACTACTGGCTAGCCAAAAAACTTACTTTATCCATGCATAGGACAGTAAGTGCAGGACATAGGTCGAGGCAACATTGATCAGGAGAACACATTGTTAATAATTTCAGTTTACTACCATGTTGTTTAAGGAACTTCTCAAATCCCATATTATCTTTTTGGTTAGAAATATAATCCAAATTTGATGAAATAGTGATGTATCACAACATAGAAAGCCTTGTATGGACTGTTATTTATAAACCCTTGAAGTAGAAGAGCATTACTTACTCCATGTGCTTAAAGAACTTCATCAGCATAGGAAGATTCCTGTAGTGGTTGAGGTAAATGTGCTCAAGAGACTCTATGACTAGTAATGGCACTGTTGATAGATTAAACTCTACTTGAAAGTCTAGCTGCAAATCTAAGGATTGGAGAGCCAAGAAATTGAAGGGAAACTTGGACAATGGCCACACTACTGTGGAGAATCCCATAAGCTTTGTTAGACTTTTACCACAGTATTTGGATAGAATAGCTAGTTTGCATATAGTCAAGAAATTTCTCCAATTGTTGTCTCCTGGGAGATTTACCTGCTGCTTGAGCTGTGAAGCCTTAAAAATAAAGTCTGCTACCTATAAAGTCTTAAGGGCTATCTAAATTGAAAATGACAGATTGAACATGATGTTCCAGGTCTGTATTGGTCTTAAGGTTTGCCACAAAGAATCAGAGATCTTGGCCAGAACATAGCATGATATAATGGTACCAGTGACATAAAGCAAGTTTCTAAAGAATAGCATTAGTGTTGAAAAGTTGCAAAATCAAGTGCTACCTGAAATTGTCTGAAAACTTGAAGTGTGTTTGGTTGGAGAATTTGTTGATATGCTTGATACTGATATCCATATAGAACCAGTTAGGAAGGTCTTTGTGCAGAAAATCCTCTGAGTCTTTGCATAACAACATATAGTAAATAATCTGCTTACAGATCCTCCCTCTTATCATGCTTGAAGCAGATTTCAGAGCAACAGAAAGTGTGGTGATTGACAAGCTGGACAAACTCTTGGTACTAACTATGTGTTATCAGTTGGCTCATGAATTAGTGTCCAACAAAAGGTTAAAAATACATACTCAACATGATCATCAATCAGTGGCAAGCTGTTTCAGTTGGCCTGAGGGGCAGAGATGTGATCTACTGATACAAAACATCAGAGTAGTGCCTTTGGGAAAGTTGATAGAGATATTGACTCATGAAAGGTCTTTGTACTCCAAGGAAACCATCTCTGACAACAGTTCACCTTCAGCCTGAGATTTGCTACCAATAAAATAAGGCAGCTTGGGGGCAGGGCTCTGGCTGTCTTTTCACAGGTTGTGTAGTCCATATCTGGTGCCTCATACAGAGGAGGTACAATGTAGGTGCAAGTTAATGATTGGTTTCTTAGGAAATAATAGTTCAGGGAATACTATATAGAGAAGCAATCATACAAAATCAACATCTTTAAATTTGGAGCTCTGGCTACAATCACAGATAAACAAAGTCAATAAAAATATTGAATCATCATCTGTACTCTGCAAACTGCTCCAATTGCCATTAAAACTATTTCTATATTTAAAGAGATGCCTAATGAGTTAGATTCCACAAGCTAATTTCTTAATTTTGTGGTTCTTGAAATTTGGCCCTCAAAAATATTGGCCAACTCTAAAACAAGAGCTAAAAATAAAAAATTAGTGCAATTGCAAGCTCTTGTTGAGGCAAAGATGATTCCAAAAAAATGGGAGGAGAATAATGAGCCATTTTATTAAAAAAATATTGCACAAAATTAACACAACCAAATACTCCCAACATCATGTGGCACCATGAGCTCACTATAATGCCTCAGAAGCACAACAACAACAACAACAACCACCCCCACCCCACATTCAAGCCAATCCTCCAGTTCCTGTACTTAAAACCCTAAATTGCTGCCCTTACCTATTCCATCCATCACATCATCCATCATACCAAGCTCATTATTGTTTATCTTGATTCTTGAACCCCTGAAGTTTGACATACCTCCAATGCCATTACTCAACTCAACTTGTTACTAAACTTTGCCTTAAATCTACCTTTGATTAAATTCTCCTACTTAGCACATCCTGATCACTACTTCTTGATTTATTACTGTTTTGTACCCATCCCCAGAGTCTTCATTTATTCTATTCCATTCATACATCTCTATCTCTTGCTTATCTTGTTTTTGTCCATCTTTCCTCCCTTGCTACTGGTCTCATGGCTTTACTCCCAACTTCATCAACTACCATTCTGACCTCTTCACAGGAAACTTAGATGGTCAATCCCCAACTCTCTTCTCATTCTCCTTGCACCAGTAAAAATGTACCTTCAGCTGAATCCATCACAGTCAATGCCCAAACCCTAATAATGTTGCATTTGGTCAGGAAGATGCACAAGCTGTGGGTAATGGTTCACTCTATCCAAAAATTCCAAAACAAGGTTATTGTGATTGTTACCAAATTCTTCTCCATCCAACAAGTTCTGATCAAATGCTTAGCAAACATTCAACAGGCCCTATGGGCCCATGGAGAGCATTTGCAACTTTGTACTCAGATTAGTGATATCGAGTCAAACCTAAACACCATGAGAATGGCCCTGATGTTCATAGCAGATTCCATGAGGCATGCTGAGTTGAAAGAGATGGCAGAGACCTTATCAAAGGATTTGGAGGCAAAACAGTTCAAAGTGTTGAACTCAGGCAACCATCTGTCACAGATTGCTAGATTAGACCCTTGACAATCCTTGCCTTCTGTCATCCACCATTTTCAACCAATTTTCCCAATGTCCATAACCTCACAAACCACAGACATCACTTCTCCTTTGCTGCCAACTACTTGGGCCTCACTGAGTCCCCAATCTCAATCTCAATTGAACTTGACACCAATAGCCATGAATAGAGGAGCCAATCCATCTTCCACCCTGACATCCTTGTTTAAATGTTTCCAGGAGGAATTACCAATCTACAGAAATGT
Source organism: Tephrocybe sp. NHM501043 (assembly GCA_018855915.1). NCBI lineage: Eukaryota > Fungi > Basidiomycota > Agaricomycetes > Agaricales > Lyophyllaceae > Tephrocybe > Tephrocybe sp. NHM501043. Next base: position 5,048 of record JABCKO010023973.1, read on the forward strand.
GGACATATTGGTGCACACTTGATCTTGTCTTTTTCCTTCTTCTGGCAATGTGTGTATTTGGCATTTTAGAATATCCATGACTTTGGAATCCTGTGATGCCATGCCCACTCCTAAGATTGTTACATTTCCATTTTTGACTTGTAACAATTCTGAGGGCTTACAGAGGAAACCTGGTGTAATTGGAATGTGTTACCATTTCTTTTCTGTACCTACCTTCTCTGCCCTCTCATTCTCTCAACCTCTTGTTGAGCCAGCCTTAGTTTCTTATTCTCCCCTTGTTGTTCCTGGGCAGTTGGCTGGCTCCTTGGGGAGCACCATATACCCTTCTACTCAGTTTTGCTGGGCATCTCTTTCTCTTTCCTTTTACTTCTGCCTTCTACTTCTATTGTTGTTATTGTCCTTTGCTATCAATTCTGTCACTGCCTTCTGTCCATCACAGTCTCAGTTAAGCATATATACCTTGAATGCTAATGGCCTCATTAGCCTAGTTAAACTGGCTTTTGTTGGCAAACTCCTAGCATCTCTACTCCCACTTTTTGTCACATTCTCTGAGACTAAGACTAGATCAAATGTTGGGGTCAAACTACCCACATCAGAATATGTGTTTTTTGAAGAGAATGGTGTTCCTTGCTCTGGATTTCACCTTGCAAAGTGGGGCATTGTCATGGGGGTTTAAAAGGATCTTCAGATTGTCTCCTGTGTTCCCCTCACTCACCCTTCCTTTTGTAGACATGTTGTTGCAGTTGATGTGGTTATTCCATCTTCTGGAAGCTCTTCTATTATTCATCATGCTTTTGTGGTTTATGCCCCATGTGATCCAGACCTAGATGATCTTTCATGGGACTTCTGGCCAGATGAAGGCAAATTTAGATGACTTTCAGGCCATGCTAAGGAAGGATAACCCTTACCCATCACCTGGTCCAGATAGTTGGGAAAAGTGGTGTGTTCAGACAAGGCTTTACAACTTGTTCTAGATCTTCACAACTATTCCATGATCAATGCAAATTTTCTAGGCAATTTGAAAGATATGCACCTCATGTACTTTCATAAACATGGAGTTCAAACAAATCTTTCTAATTAGAGGGGCCTATTGATGCCTAACTTAGCAAATTCACCAATGATGTGGCTTAACTTTAAACTATCTTCCTATGCAGCTCAACTCAGTATTATTCCAGAAATACAAGTTGCAACTTAACTAGGAGTGCAGCCTCAAGATCTCATGAGCTTCCTTTGTGGCCTCAAAACTTGGAGCAAATGCACAAAAACAACAGTTTATCTGCTTAAATGTGACCAAATGAAGGGTTTCAATTACCTATCACCAACAGGCTTCTATGATGCATGCAAGGCATATGGTTTACCTAGATCTATCTGTGATCTGAACAGGGTGGCCCAATCCTCAACTTGTTGTTATCCTCACACAGCATTTAGAATTGCAGAGCCGATAATGGTCAAAGGCATTACAAAACAAGGTAGCCCAATGTCTCCCTTCAAGGCTACTATCACAACTAACATTTCATATTGGAGTCTATAGGACAATGCCTCATATCATGCTAGCTGACAGGACATGTCAAATCAATGACTGTATCAACCCCCTTGCCAGTCAAGGCCTTTAATGCTCCTTTGCACACTTCACTGGCATTATCCTATCAGCTCGGATTGTGACTCATAGCATCCTTGCTAGATTCTCCATTGAGATTCCAGCAACTGATCAGAGCCATCTCCTTTGTGGTGAATGCTCCATCTCCCATACCATAGCACTGATTAAATCACATCTCAATAAGCAGGGCCTACCAACACATTGCAGTCAATTTGTTCAATGGGCTTTATGCTCCTGAAACATATTGGCTGCTGGAGTGCTCTGACTATTTCTGCCACATCCTTTTCCATCTCACCCATTCCTTCTGGCAAATAGTCTCCCTCTCAGAGGAAGAACTGGGACCTATTGAGTAGAACACTCTCTCAAACAAGAATTAATATGCTCTATTCAGGTCTCGTGGAGCTAATTATCTCAAGGTCATTGAGAAGATCTCATGCAGAGGACTATATTTCTACCCTTGCTGTGAACTCTCCCTTACAAACAACCAAGATTGAATCAATTCAGAATTATGGGGCTCTGATGGTTCTATGATTCCTTCATCAGCTGGGATCCTAAATGATAAGTCCATCATGTCAGCAATCACAAGTCCTAAATCTTTATCCCTCAGGCTCATGGGTCAGAACATTTCCATCTTACAGATGAGCTTATGGGTCTAATTAGCAGTCTAATCCTATGCAATCCTAGCAATAGCCAGGACACAATATTCACTGATCATCTTAACTCAGTTCAATTGATCAGTGACTGTTAAACCTCAGTCAATATGGAGGCTAAACTTCATCACATGAATGGCCGCTCCTACTATCAATGGATACTCAACCTCTGTCAGGTTGATCACACCTCAATTTGGTATACTAAGAGACATTCAGATGAGTCTACCTCCTCTTCCACCTTGAACAATGCTGCCAATATATTAGCTATTAGAGCCCAGAAGGATATGCTAACACTGCCAGCCCTAATCTCCACATTCTTTATAGATCCATATATACTATATACATGTGCTGATGGGTGGATCAAATCAAATTTTTGTTTGTTCATCAATTGCACATATGCAACCCAATGTGCAAGGGACTTGGGATTCAAGCCTGGCTTATGTACTAGGACTCAAGTTATGACCTTACCTGCCCTCTGCTATATCCTTACACTTCTGCCCTATTATCATACTCAGCTGTAATTCAGCTATATTCCAGATCAGGCAAACTTCCAACTGCAGCCAGACTCCATGATCAAGGGAAAATAATTGCTCCTGATTGTTGTTTTGGATGCTCAGACAAATTTGAGGACAAATCTCACACATTTCTGGAATGCCTCACCTTTCAGAATATTTGTGATGAGGCTTCAAGATCAGTCAAATGCATAACTTTGGACAAATGTGAAGAGTTGATAGAGTTAGGTTTGATTTTGCATGACACTGCAAAGGACATCATGAGTACAGCTAAGTCCCTTTTCTCCTCTGATCTCACAAGCTGGCCTCTTCATCAAAACAATTTCTTCTCCACATGCTAAGCATGCAGAACATTATTCAATCAAAATTTTCCAATTCCATATCAGTATCAGTCATCCACCACTCCCACCACATATCCATCACATAGCACTTGCACTCAATACATCTTGCTAGTCAGATTTAGAGTCAGATTTAACATCTTGCTGCTAGGTCAGTGGGTTTTGTGCATACTTGATTATTTGCACAACTTGTATATTTTGCTTGCAGTGGTGGCAAGCTTTTCCTATGGGGTTTAGATGCTACCCTACTTGCCCTTTTGCTTTATCCTTAGTTTAGCATAATACTTGGTCTATTGTGGTACATTTCACAATGTGTCCATAGCTACTACATAGCATAGTTAGATGTCAATATAGTAACATAGTAACAAAAAGCAAAAATAGAATCTTGCAGACTTTTGGAATTAACTCCAAAGCTCTCTCAATATCAGAAAATGATGACACCATGCCAATTGAGAGTAACATTGATCATGACACCAACTCAGACAGCATGTCAGACCTCAGAAATAAAGACAGCCTAAAATCTTTATGGACAGATCATTATGATAAAGGTGAGAGTGATAGAGAGGATTTGGAGATAGAGAATGACCTAAGCACAGCAACAGGTGGCCTTCCAAACTTGAACGATGGAGGATTTTATATTGGGGTAATGAATGTGGCTCTTGAGTGCAGAGATAACCTTTGAGTCAAAGACTGGATGCCAAAAAAATGAGAAGAAAGAAGAAGGAAATAAAATGTGTGCCTCTTGATCTTTGAGCATTTGTTGGTGCCATAACCATTGTTACAGCTCATCCCAAAGAGCACAACAGAGACCCAGACATTACAAGCAAGCCTCAATGCACACAGCCCAAACTCTATCAAAATGGTATACTGATTTATTTACTTCCTGTCAACAGCTGTTTTCTAATGTGTAATTACAGTACTGGGGATGGATAAAGTTCAGATACAGGCAGGCCTCTAAGAAATCCTTTGAGAAAGCTGCACTGACAGCATATTGTTTGGGCTTAAAGAGAAAAGCAGTAGCATGGGCTGTTTGGAAGCAAAAAAAGATATCAGGTAGTGTCAGAAACAGCAATGGCAGATTTTGAGGCAGTTCTGAGAGCTCAGTAGAAATTTTTGAAATTTTTGGTCAAAAATATTAGCTAACTGAACAGGTCATGGGAAAAACCTCCAAGTAGTATTTTTCAATGTATTTTGCCATCCTAAGTATGATTCTTGTTGATGTTACAGGTAAGGCTAGAGCTATCACATAGGCTGTTAGGCTACTACAGTCTAAACTCACAAGGAGTTGGGCCTCTATTTAATTCACTTTATATACTATTATACAAATATAACTAGCAAGTTCTACTAAATGCTATGTCTTTTCTACAACTTTCTCTTCTTTTCTGTGATTGATCAGTATTGGCTTTAGGAATGGATATGGCTGGATTACTCATTAAAGCAAATCCATTAACAATTCTGAACTTAGATTGCCAAAAATTTGAGTACTGCTGGAGATATTATTTTTGTCAACTTTATTTGTCTGTGACTATACCATAAATAATGTTTGTATATTCAACTGGCCTAGCAGGGCAGTGACCTGTAGTCAGATTATGTAAATGTTTGTATTAGGTAGTATAATGAGCTCTTGCTGTTCAGACTCATATAATGGACATTTTTGGTCATCTCATACTTATAACTAGGTCTATTAAGGCTCTTTCTTAGAAAGTGTCCTTAGCTATGTATATAGTAGAGGTAGATATCAAATATAGCAACATAATAACAAATCAAAGGCTGCAAACTAAAAAATGCTAGTCTCTGAACAGAAGATAGCTTAATACTCTGGATCATAACTACAGAGCTATATCAGGTATCAAGATTAAATTATTGGGAGGTAATAGACTGGCAAGAATAGCTACCATCATTTGACACCTGAAAATACAACATCCACATCCACCCTGCCTGACAGGGGTGGCACTTTGTACATTGTGCATTAATTCCCACCAGACAGCTATTTGCCCTATTAGTCTCTATATCAGTCTATCCTATTGGAGACTTGAGGCAGGCCCTCTGAATAGAAGGGCTGGTCTGCAGGAAAATTCTTATATGCTGTGTTGCAGTGTAGCATGACAATCAGATTTGATAGTGAAGGCAGCCCTGCCATACCTATAGTCTGTAAAATTGGCCAGAATATTGATTGGATATTAATGACTTACCTAGTAAAATGAGCACCTTGGCTTTTATCTTAACAAGTGCTTCTGTGCCCAGACCTGCCAACAAGAAAATGGGTTTCAGTACATGGCTATGTTTTTGAGGTAGCACTAGTATTTTGCTATTATGACAGCTGTGTGCTATAAATTTGCTAATTTGCCCATTGAGTAACTTGCTGAAGTTGCCAAGAAGGTTGCATCACCTCTTGCTCACCTTTGCAAACAGAACTTTCAATGATTCTCAGGTAATGAGTAAGGCAACAATTGTATTGTAGCTTAGATTAGAATTCAGAGATCCTATCATGCAAAGTAAGGGTCAGTACTTCAGTGGGGAGAATTTGAAGGTCAAGCAGGCTTCTAAAACCAGCTGCTCAAACCACTTAATTTTGCAAATCCCACTAGCCATACAAATGCTTTATAATTAGAATTTGATTATCTTTTATCTTATCTGAAAAACAAAGACAATTATAAGTAAGGACTCAAATCTGTGGTTGAGCAGCTGGCACAACTGGTCATCAGGGACCTCAGCATTCTCAAATAAACCATAATAATGTAGGATCAGAAAAACTCAATTTCTTTCCTCACTTAATGTTCATCAAATGATAATAAACAATCAACAGACAAATATTTGCTACATTGGGATTGCTGTGACATTTCTATTTATAGATTTCTATTTATAGACATGAATCTGTAAACAATTGTAAGTTCATGCTGTCCTATGTTGTTGTTGTACTTCTGATTCTCCATGGTGTTGAGTGTGAGTCAGAGCATTAAAAGATAGTCAATGATGATTTGTGGAATTAGGAATGATAAATCCTTAAAGCTGTTAGCTGGGAATGACAGGCTACAAACCATGAAGCACATCTCTGGTCTGTTGTTTAATTGTAAAATGTGTGTTGTTTTATTGGGTTGCAAGTGCAAGATTTTGGTGATATCACAGAGTCTTGCAGCTGAAAGAGTGGCAGAAGCAGTGTAGAATGGAATATGGGGCTATGGTGGTATAGTGGTCACCAACACCCTGGTCATGCACAGGTGCATTTTGCTGCCCCATACCTGTCAGTTCAAGCTCTGTTGGAGCCAACACTCCATCTTTTACTATGCACCCACAACTTGCCAAGACCTTTCAATGGCATCACCTTCACTGATTCCCTTTCTTATCCAAATCTTATCTGCCATCCCATCTCATTACTGCTTCTGGAAATGCAGACCTTTCAGTACTTCAACATGCAACCATTTGTTTCAGAGCCTAGAAACAGTGGTGCAAAAGGCATCACCTTCTCATGGTCTGGGGGAGCCATAAAAAGGGCCAAGTTACCAGCATCATCAAAGTTAAACAAGTACAATATGCTGGCCATGACACCAGTGTCAGTCAGATAGGAAGAATGGTCAGATTGGGTTAGTTGTGGGAATGGAGTTAGCTGAGGGAATGTGAAGGACTTAGCAATGTGATGGGATCTTTCAACACACACTAACTGGCTTCATTATCAGCACTCAGTGCTTACCACCTACCAATACCTCAAGATTTCAATATTCAATCTTGGTCAGGCACCTGTTGCAGCTGCCCAATCACCCTCTAGGTCCAAGGACCCAGCCTCATTGCCAACAAGACCCAATACAAACCCATCCAAACAAGAAGTCAAATTACATAAACTACCATAGTCTATATGTTCTGTATGAGATAGTTGTTCTCCTGGGCACAATAAATAAATGATTAAAAAAAAAAAGAATGGAATATGTTTGGATATCAGATATTGCAAGTCACCAACAAGCATGTATTCCTTTCAAAATTTGCCCCAATGACTGATACAATGTGCCTCATCAAAGGTGAAGTATAAGCTATGTTTCTTGATCTATGCCCCAGTTACATCGCCATTGAATATGATTTATTGACAATTAAATTACTGATTCTTCAAGGCTGAGGCTCGATTGAAGCGTCCGGCCTCCCTGTTACGCTAACCCAGACGTATGCACTAATCCTAATGGCTCGTCTTTTTGCTAATGATGCTGTACCTTGCGCCTTCGCCGACTTCGCAATGCATCTGTTCCACAAGTTTTGGCGAAGACACACTGATTACACGCGGAAGCAGGAGCGTAGCGTTGGCTTTCGACCAACTACGCTCGAGGGCTAGCGATAGCCTTAGGTATGTGTGATGCAAGGTAGGGTCGACGACGAAGGAAGTCGCTACGAGTAGCTTTTCGCTCGTCTATCCCTTCGCTCGAGGTAACGCCAAATGGCCTCTCGCGGCGCTAAGCACTGATAGCAGCCTCGCATGCATCGTATACTGAGCGGTAAACACTCTCACACACCCCCACCCTCCACAATCCACGTCCCCAGCTCCTTAACCAACCTCCTCGCAACCATTTCCAAGGGCTCCTCCTTAGTCCTTGCCGTGGATACGACCGTCCGCCGCTTGGGGTGGAGTACAAGACCTGCTGACCGAGGCGCAAGTGTTATTGT
>JABCKO010023974.1:0-12731 GCA_018855915.1 Tephrocybe sp. NHM501043
AAACAAAGACAAGACTAACCTGATGCTGAAGATTGGCTGTTGTGCTATTCTGAATCTCATGGCAGATGGACTCCATCAGCTCATTAGGAGGATGGTCAGGGAATGATGATGTTTGAGACCTGCATGTTGGGGTTGAATGCCCACAGTTTGAGCTTTTCTTTCTGTTCACACTCTAAACAGTCTATGTCATCAGCCTGGGGAGCCATTTGAGGAGTTTCAGGATGCTGTTGCTGCCTTTTGCCATTGCCTTGCTGTTCACCAGTAGCTGCAGCTACTTCCCTGGCCTCAGCCTCCTGTGTCCATTGATCGTGTTCTACATTGTTTTGGGCTGTCCAGACATCTTGAAGTACATTGACCACCTGCTCATCCATCATGCCATTTGCTAGCATGAGAGCTTGTGTGACTTCAAATGGTGCCGAGGAGAAATTTGGGCACACGTCAAGGTTTGGGTCCCGAGTTAGCAGGTCAGGCATTTGTTGGTCTGGACATAGTGGAAATTGCAGTAAATTAGTTTTAGATTGCCCAAGGAGAGGAGAGAAAATGTTGACATCACCTGCCATTCCTACAAAGATATACATCTAATCCTATAGTTGTTCCTTGCTATGTAAAAGGTAACAATTAGTGTGCCACAAGTAAGTTTGAGCTAATAATAAGTACAACAAGAAAAGTACAAGAAATTTATTGGTGAAAAAAGGGGCGAGCCTAAAAAGTGTGCCCAATATATTTGGCAACAGTTACAATGGAATAACAAAATGCATGCAGCAGCAAGGAATGACCCAAATGTTGAAACTATACAGAACGTCATTACCTGATGGTATGAGCAAATAAGGAATGCCTGTAGGCCATAAGACATGAATGCCAATTGACAAAAAAAAAACGCATGCATATGGGGGTGGTTTCCAATATGGTGACCAGTACCTTGCAAATAAGGAAACTGCCAGCCAAAAATGTGGTGAAATTGACACCTTGGCAATCCTCAAGGAATGAAATGGCTTTGTAATGAAAGTCAATTCAAGCATACTATGCTATGTGAGTGGGTTAATTGTGCATGTGAAACAACACTCATGCAAACACCCTAGGTGACTAGCAATGAAGTAATATAAGGCACAGAACACACACTTACCAGATGAGATACATACCACCTTTTAAAAAAAATGACATCCATCTGACCATAGTATCCATCTGCATCTCCAGCTCTCTTCCTTCCTGCTGCACCTCTTGGGCCTCTATATTGGTCCCATCAAACCCCATCCACCTCATCACATTTGTCAGTGTATGTCAAATGAGGGTTGAAAACATAGGGAGCTTTGCTGCCTTCAAAAATATGAGGTTGAGTAAAGGGAGTGAGAGTGTTGTGGCAAGTCAATATTCATTTACCATTGTGTACACTTGTAGTCATTACCCTCTACTGAGCCCACAATTCCATCATCCAATGACCTCAGCACCATGTCTGCATCTTTGCACCAATGACATGTTCAAACCCATGCCATACCAGCCTCATACATCTTCCTCAAGTTCTGCCTCCTCCTCCACTCCAGTTTGTGCCCAATGGAGATGCTGCATGGAGGGCAGGGGATGACATGACAGAGAGCAGCACAGGCATGGTGGCAGCCTGAGAGGCCTTACTGCAAGGGAAGTCTCCCGCACATCACGGGATATTCATGGACCAAGGATGATATGTTCATTTTCTGTTCAACCTCTTTGCCCTCTTTGGTGCAGGCTTCTGGTCATTGCCCTTGCTGCTGCCTTGAGAGACCGTGGACAGATTATGTATGTATATGCCACACCTCTCCAAATCTAATACACTAAGGACTCTGCATGACTATGTCCTCTGGATCTGCTAAACCCTGCGCACCCCTCATACACATGTTTATACATGTGCCCCTTCACACTGGCACTCCCTGTGCTCCCCCTCCTCATACATGTGATGCCAATGTGCTTGCCATTGCTCCCACTCCCACTGCTGCTGCTCCACCCCTCCTTGCCCTTGCCCTCATCCCTGCCCTCATTGCCTGTATCCCACACCCTGCTGCTACTGCTCATCCTTGCATTCCATGGCTGTGCCAGGGTGTGTGCCTGTCTCTCATCCTCCTCCTCTGTGTCCTCTGCCTCACGTCTGCTGTACATGCTGCAGCTTTCTCAGGTATTGAGGTAAAATAACCGACGACAACCACCTCATAGACAAGCAAGTGACTATCAACTCCTTCAAAAACGTCGATCTTGAAGGCCAGATGCTTGTCACAATACTCATTGCTGCACACAAGAATGCCAAAAAAGTTGTCTCCCTCAAACTTTCCAGAAACCCCATGCTTGAAATCCCCCTCAACTTTTTCCAATCCTGCACATCCCTTCTCAACCTCTGCCTCTCATACATGACCCTCAAATCTATCCCCAAATCTGTCTGCCATGCCCTCCCCCTCTGGCAGCTTGACTTCTCCTCTAACCGCCTCTCCATGTTCAAGGAAGCCTCCCTCAATTGGAACACCCAGCTGCAGATGCTGTGTTTGCAGAATAACAGGATTGAAGGCCTGCTGTGGTATTTTCCATGGCTGAGGGGGCTAACAACACTCAATATCAACAACAACAAGTTCCATGCCCTCCTCCCTGTCTTATGCATGCTCAAAGCACTCACGGACCTCAATGTCTCATTCAACATGATCTCCTGCCTCCTTGACAAGATTGGGCATCTCCCTTGCCTTGCATGGCTTGTTGTAGTGGGCAACCAAATTGCGTCCCTCCCTGACAAATTCAGGAACCTCAGCATGCTGAGGAAGATGGACATGTGCTGGAATTGTATCATGGCCTTGGGCAGTGTGGTCACAATGCTGGAGAACCTGGAGCAGCTGCTGGTAGATCACAATGCTGTGCAAGCTCAGTCTTGTACCTGGGCCCCTAGGCTGCCCTTACATACTGACATTGTTGGACATCTCACATGTGAAGCTCTCAAGCCTTGACAACCTTGCTCTATCACAGCCAATTGGAATTCCTCATTTGCTCTGACAACAAGCTTGGCTTTGGGAAGCTGCAGAATTTGAGCGTGCTTGGCACTGTAGTAAATGTGGTAGTCTATGGAGAGGCTGAGGAGTCTAGTCAAATGCTACAGCATGAAGGACTAGCTTTAGAGCATCAAAAACAGAGAACAAGTCTCTGCCAGTGATCAGAGAAACAGGACCAAGAAACAGATCTAAGAGACTCTTGAGAACTGGGAACACGAAAGTAACAGAAAGAGGTTGATTAGGGACCTTCAAAAGGTGGCCCATCCCCTATAAGGACTACCAAAGACAAGTCATCATCTACGATAGACTACTGAAAATGTCATCATTGATGTGTGGACTCTCACACTCAGGACCAAATATGAGTAGATAAAAATGAAAAGAACAATGATGAAGTCCTAGGAAGAGTATGTAAACACACAAGAAGGTAGGGATTGGGGAAAAAGCAGCAGATTTTGGCCCTTGGGACTGTATTCAGAAACAAACAACCTCTGGGTGTCGACAATGGGTGGGGTGCTGCTGCTCCCCCAGACAGCACAATTGACAAGACCACAATGCATCTAGCTGGGAACCTGTAAGCCTCCTTGTACAACCCTTTGAGACTACGTCTGTGCTTGGGAATGGGAGCAAAATCACATGGCAACTTGAAAGTGAGTTTGTAAGGAACCAAAACTGTCCAACTTTGAAGAGAGATGCATGAACATGAATGTGGGAGAATTCTTCATCCTTAACCACAAGCACCAGTGTGACATGAATGCCAACGGATGCCCCGTTCTGCTGCCTAACCTTGCAAGACTCCACATGTGTGTCTCTATGCCCACTTTGGTAATGTCCATACTGAGTTGCCTGGTGCCTGTGATGAATGAAACTGACACTGGCAAGATTAAAGTGTTTAGCAAATAGACATAAGTCAAAAATTAGTGGTAAAAGTAAAACAGTCATTTAAGGACAGGGCATGTGCATTGCAGAATGCACTACTACAGCTAGGGACAAATTTTAGAACAATGCCTTCATTGGAAATTCAACAGGTGCAAGGAAAAGGCAGACAAGGCAATTGAACAAAGGAGTTTTTGGAGAACTTAGCATAGCAGGAGATTGTTGAGAGCCCATTGATGGAGGTCTTCAATATTGAGGTACTTGAGTTGACCGGAAGAACTACCAACAAGATTGGCCATCGACGGATACCCTTTTAACATCAAGAACCAGGTAGGATGAACTTCGAGTTCTGGATTATCATATGGGACGATTGTGTCAGCTTGCTTTACGGAGAAAGGGTAAGGAGGTATAGATAGCCAATCCGCATTGTTCATACACCCCAACATGTCCACCAATTCTGTTGATGTGGTGCATAAAGCATTGACAAACATCTTGTAGGCGGCGCCGCTAACAGTTCAAATTGTTTGATGTTTGGCATGAAAATAAAAGATCTTGAGGCAGCTAGCAGTGATGGATTCATGACGCACAGTTCCATCTAGTTCACAAAACTGATAGGTTTTGTCGTTGAGCCAGCAATGCATGATGTATGGTCCAGACCACCGAAGCTTGAGCTTGTGTCCCATCTGACCCTCTAGCCAAGTTTTGTGAATGAGGACCCATGTCCCAACAGCAAAATTGCCTGAAGAAAGGAACTTAGCAAATTTTTCATTCAAGGCATTACACTCCTTTTTCCTCGCTGCTTTCTGCTTCTCCAGAGCCATTACTAAGACTTTGTCCTGATGGACCAACTGGCGGATATGAGTAATGAGCAAGTCTTTGGTTGTATGAACTTGGTCCCAGTCAAGAATTGCCCAAGTCTGGTTGGTGATGTTGTATGCAAAGTAAGGATGTCATCCATAGAGAAGGAAGTATAGCAAGTATCCAGTCATTCAATTTGCAGTTGTCCACATAGCAAGCAGCCCTGCTGATACATAGGTTGGCCACTTAGACAATTGAGTACCAGTGGCATGAGTAACTGAGTTGACAAGAGTTTGATGACCTTGTTCTATGATTGAGTTGCTTTCTGGATGATATAGGGAGCTGATGATAATGGTGACACTGTACTGCTTGTATATGAGCTTGGCTGCACCCTGGAATTCTGTCCCACCATCAACAATAAAAACAGGAATATGACCAAAGCATGAGATGATGTCTTTGTAGATGAACTTAGCCCATGCTTTTGAGTTCACCTTCCAAACTGCCTTTACCTCAGGCCATCCGATTGTGGGCTCCATGCCTTGAAGAATGTAGTGCATTCTGCCTTCTCCAGCTTCCATGTGGATCATGTTGAGGTTTATGTATTGGAAGATTGAGGTGCTCCAGGTAGGGTCAAATCAAACACAAGGGCAAATTTTTGAACAAAGTTGGCATATGTTACAGGAACGCACAAAGTAAGCAATGTCATCATACATGTTGGGCCAGAAAAAGCAGTCAGCCAAGTGTCAATAAGTGGTGTCACATCCACAGTGACCAGCCTCATTATGCGCAGCAGCCATGAGTTCCGAACATTGAGGCATATCCACAATCACAATGCAAGGAGGTTTGCTGTTGCCTTGTAAATGCCAGAGCTGATCATTGTGCAGAAAGTAGCACTTGGTAGAGCAAAGAAAGTTAGCTTTTAAATGCAGAGTGGAACACTCAGTGGGGATCTTAGATTCTTGAAGGTATGCTTTGATATCTGCCCACATCTCAGGTAAATCCTTATCCTTGGTCCTGAACGCATGTGTAGCGCATATAACCAGAGTTGATAATGGAACATCTAGGTAGGAGTAGCAGTTGTTAGTTTGTGATTCAGGATCAATAATCCGTCCGTCCGCTGCCAGTGGATGAACAATGTCCAGGAGCTCTCCAAGTGTCTCTGTACAAAAACCAGGAAAATAGCAGACAACTTTGACAGAACACACCCCATCACCTAAGTTGACTTGAATTTGCTTATAGACAGGGATTCTTTGATATTCAAATTCTTGTCCCAGATACATGAATGTGTCCGTGTTGCAAAGGAGGGAGCAAGCCACCAGAGAACCTGCACGTTCCATGTCTTCTTCAACAATGGAGGGATTGAAAAACAAATTTTTCAGGGCACCCACAGTTTTGTCAGGTGTTGATCCAAAGAGCAGCATGGAAGCAGCCATTATTTGGGTCTGGAATGAGGCAAACGGAGCATGAAGTGGGGGTTGAAGGCAAGGCAGTAAGTCCTTGAATATGTCAGACATGATGACTAGTGGGTCATTGTACTTCAATGCAGCCACTGAGCATGAGTTGATAAATGAAGAGAGAGAAGAGTGAGCATATGAGAATAAGTTGATGAATAAGTCAAGGTATTCTTCTGTATCTGAGTTGTCTGAGTCCTTGGGGTTGCATTGACATTGAGAGAGACCATCTGCGCCTTTGTGAGAAGCTGCAGGCACATGGTTAATTTCAAAGTTGAAGAGGGAAATGTAAAGGACCCATCAAGTCATGGGTGCATTTGGTAGATCCAGGTTCTTGATCATTTCTGACAGGAACTTGGCATTGGCATCAACATGGAAATGAAGTCCCCATACACAATGTTGCAATGCTTTCAGGGTACACAAGACCCCGAGTAATTCACACTTGGGTTGCAAATAGTGCGATTCAACATTGTTGTAAGTGTGGGATCCAAAGAGCACCAGGCATTTCACTGTGTCTTTATATTGTTGTAAGATCCATCCTGCACTGTTTGTACACAAATCTACCACTATGATGACCAGTCTGTCTGAGGAGTTGCAAGGAAGAGAGTTGGTTTGAGATAGAAGTCTGGCCTTGTCATAGTTGATGGCGATGAGTACAGGGGCAGTTGAAATATGGAGTTTAATCTCATCCATAGATTTTTGGGCTGCATCATCAAAGAAGAAGTCCCAAAGGGTGGAGCGTGTGAGTAAAGTCAAGGGTTTGGCAATGAGCGCAAAGTCTTGAATCCACCGTCGCCCAATACTAGCCATACCTAAGAATGAGCATACATCAGTCACATTGAGAGGGACAGGCCACTTAATAATTTTTGTTGCTAAACCCCACTCCAGGTGCCAACCCTCATGCGATACCACTGTTCCAACAATGTTGAGGCATGGAGTGGCCAAGATTAGCTTACAGCCCAATGCAGTTATCCCTGCTTGTTTGAACCAAGCTAGGAACCAATCGAGGACCATAGTGTATTCATATATCGCTTGGCAAATCCTGGGGGCTATTTCCTTGTGATCATACCAGGAACTTGGTCCTTTCACACCAATATCATTGATGACAATGATAAATCTGTCACCATTCTGAGGGGCGTCATCCTTGAGGAGGTGGGTGGCACAGTGCTGGAATTCTGGAACTAAATTAGTTGCCCCTTGAGGGAGCACACATGACTGTAAAGCCCTGAGGAGACACCCAAAAGTAGTGAGAGGTCTGGATCCCATGGTCAGTCAGCAGCCATCATACCCAGAAAATAAGTCACACATCCCATAAACCACATGACCCACAAAGCCTTCTGCAAAATTGTCAACTTTATTGAGTTCTTGAACATCAGCGACAAGCTGGATCCTGCTCTTTTTGGCCACAGCAAAGATTCTGAAATGGTATGAAGCAGTTGATGGTTCATACTTACCTGCTGCTAATTGTTCACATAACATTTTTCTAACTTCAGGTTCAATGGCTCTAGGGATGTGAATCGGTTCTTGAACCCATGGTGTGTGCTCAATGACTGGAATTTTGTAGTCAGGGTAATATTTTGATGAAAATGTACCACATTCAGAGTCCATGAAGGCAATTGTGTTTTGGCACATAGTTAACACATGTGCTAAAAGATCTAATTCTCGAGGTTTCAGGAAGTCAGTTGGGACAGTGTCCATAATTAAGTTGAGGCGTTCTTGAGTGAGTCATTCAGTAGGGACAAATTTTGAAATAGATGGCAGATCAAGTGGCAAGTCCTTAAGATGCGGAATCTCAACCATTTTGAAGACTTGACCCTGAGGGTCAGGCATATAACTAGGAACTGGACAAACCTTACAATTGATGGGCTTATATTTAGTTCAGGTTTGTAATGGTGCTACTGACCTAACTTCATTAAGAGATAAATAAGAAAAAGCACGCAAAGTCCATTCAGTGCATAAGGGTCTTGAGGTTGTAGGCATAACATATGCAAAGCTGCAAAGCAAGGTATCATATGTTTCTGGAGGATTTATGTCAGCAATATGTGGATACTTGGATATGGAATAGGAGCCAAGAAGCATATGAAAGGGCCAGCCAAAGCAAGGAACAGGTGAGTGCTGAAAATCAGGCTCTGGCTCGCCACCCATCTCTAGTTTTCCTATGAATTGTTGTCCGAGCAGTCTTTGACCATCAAATGATGAGAGTGGCTTTGTGAAGGCTTGTGATGGATGCAACCAGGGTCATGGTGATGGTAGGGTTTGAAAATGAGTGAGGACTTGTTTCAGGAGACATTAGGCATTGTGAGGGCGATGGCAATGGTCGCTCAGTCATTGTTGAACCTGTTCTGCCACACTTGCATGGTCATTGCACCTTCTTGGTTGTATTGAATACATGCTGTATACCACTGAAGCCAAGGCTGGCCAAAAATAACTTTGTTTTGCATTCCAGTCCTGATTGGTCCCCTATTAACAAAGAAATGGTGACTAAAATCACAACCTCCAATCGCCACCAGCACATCTTGAACACAACCTGCAAGAGGCCAAGGATTACCATGAACACCCTTGAGGGCCCATCAAGATCCATCCAAATCCAAAACTAAGTTTGTCGTCTCATAGAGGTCAGAAGAGCAAAGATTAAGTTTAGAACCACAGTCAATCATGAATGACACCTTTTTACCAGCAAAGGTACCATTGAAGCAGCCAGTTACCATAGCATATAGCAGAACTGGGGCTTTGTGAATCTTCACAGTGCTGGCGTATCATTTGATAATGTCCTCTTGCAAAGACTTGTCCTCATCATACTTGAGTACCACATGGGAGTGTGCAAACTCTGTCATTTGTGTCAAAGTTGTGTCTGATAAGACTGCATAGGCATAAGCTGATTTGTCATAATTGCATTTGCAAGGGATAGCATCTGAATTGAGAGATTCCACAAAGTGTCCCAGAACGGGCTTATTGACATATTCATGCTGCAACCAAGTGATTTCATTGAATCATTTTTGTAAAATGGCAGAGGAACCAATGACGGTGCTGACAGTGGTCGTGAACAAAGACTTGAGAATACTGTCAATCATCGTGTCAGGGTCAAACATTTTCTGGATGGTGGAAACAAAATGATAAGTCTGGTCGTGCTTAGCATGCTTTTCTTTTTCTATATCCATTGGGACTTCTTTTGTCTGCTTCTTTTTCTGACCTTCATGCGTGTTGATGGGTGGCAGACGTGGAGACTCCTGGTTCATGAACAAGGCATTACAGGAGGAACTGATGGTCCCAACTGCAAAGGTACACTGGAAAGAGAATGTTTGTTAGTCAACCAGGGAGGTAATGAAGTAGAAGAGGGCTCAGGGTCTTTCTTCAGCACTGGTTTCTTGAGAGGATTGTGATGGAAGCTTTCTTTCTCTGACCTGGTGACTGGAGTGGCAAGCACACACCAGGAAGGTATGGCTGAGACTGTTGAAACCCCGAGTACCCTGCCAGTGAGAACATCTTCATCATCAAACTGAAGGCCTGCAAAGTTGGCCAAGGCCATGTGGGGCAGCTGGTCATAGAAATCAGCATGCCTTTTACCTTTTAAAGCACTCTGGGAAGCAGCTTTCTTCTCTCTAATTGCTTGTGCCATACCACCAGTCTCGTTCATGATTTGAGGAAGTTCAGTCCTATTGGTAAGTACCAGTTGTCTGCCCTTATTGTACTTGATGAGATTCTCATCAATGAGTTGACTGGTTTCTGGGCAGTAGTGGTAACCAATTTAATGAGCTGTGATTTGACCACACATTCTGCAATGCTACAAATTGACGACTATGTTTGGGAAGTTGTTTCAAGGAGGCATACTACAAGCCCAGTTTGCTTCAGCATAGGAGAGAACAAGCTCCTCAAGCTGTTTAGATATTTGGTCAATATGATTGTCTATGGGATTAGGCAGGGTAGCAGGAATGAGCTTCTCTGAGGGTTTCTCCTTTTCCACAAATGCAACCTTCTTCTTCCTCTTGGGTGTTGGCGCAATTTTCAGTTCCTCTTCTTTGCTTTCATCTTCAGACTTGGACCCGGAGTTGCTTATGTCATTGTCAATCTGTAGCCAGTGGATGTCATGGTCAATATCCGTATCATCAAAGAGATCCTTGAGATAAGTTAGGACTTGGCCTCTGGGAGGGGCATTATTGGACTTGGTATGTTCATGGTCAATGCAATGATGGATGTGCCTCTGGACATCAGGTGGAATCCCTCTATAAAAACAAAGATTTACATCATTCTCCAGCATCAGTCTGTTATTAGGTTCAGAAAGAGGCTCAGCTAGATGTGTAAACTGTTGGTGGTATCGCTCCATGTCACGTTGGGAGGTCATTGAACTTGAAGAGGTATTCTGTTTGGTCCATTCCCAAAGCTCATTGGCTGTAGGCCATGGAGACTGATTGCTGATCCCATAGAGAGAAATAAAGTAGGTGCAGACAGCTGCCCAGTTGGTACCTTGGAGAAGTGCTGAATATTTGACCACCTTGTGAATGTTCCGAGAACAGTATTGAATGATGAGAGTTGGAAGCAAAGTATGAGGCAGATGAGTGAGGTCCACCAGTGTCTCCAGGGTATCAAGGAATTTCTGACATGATGGCCCTTGAATTGGGGTGCGTTTGCCAATTTTTGTGGTGGCATCAGAACTGCTAACTGAAGTGGGCCTTGTCCAAGATGAGCCATCTGGAGAAGAGGTCCGATTAGGCCTACAACATACAAATCTGGAGCACAAAGAGAAATCAGCATGACAACCTTAAGATTAAGACTTATGTGAAGTCAATCTGAAAGAGGTTAGTCACAAAACAGGAGTGATGCAGAATACTAAACCCCTGCGGTGGTCACCAGCTGTAGTAGATATAGTAGTCTATGGAGAGGCCAAGGAGTCTAGTTGAATGCTTCAGCATGAAGGACTAACTTCAGAGCATCAAAAACAGATAACAAGTCTCTGCCAGTGATCAGAGAAACAGGACTGAGAAACAGATCTAAGAGACTCTTGAGAACCGGGAACATGAAAGTAACAGAAAGAGGTTGATTAGGGACCTTCAAAAGGTGGCCCATCCCCTATAAGGACTACCAAAGACAAGTCGTCATTGACACATGGACTCTCGTGCTCAGGACCAAATATGGGTAGATAAAAATGAAAAGAACAATGATGAAGTCCTAGGAAGAGTATGTAAATGCACAAGAAGGTGGGGATTGGGGAAAAAGCAGCAGATTTTGGCCCTCAGGACTGTATTTGGAAACAAACAACCTCCGGGTGTTGACAATGGGTGGGGTGCTGCTGCTCCCCCAGACAGCACAATTGATGAGACCACAATGCGTCTAGCTGGGAACCTGTAAGCTTCCTTGTACAACCCTTTGAGACTACGTCCGTGCTTGGGAATGGGAGCAAAATCACATGGCAACTTGAAAGCGAGTTTGTAAGGAACCAAAACTGTCCAACTTTGAAGAGAGATGCATGAACATGAATGTGGGAGAATTCTTCATCCTTAACCACAAGCACCAGTGTGACATGAATGCCAACGGATGCCCCGTTCTGCTGCCTAACCTTGCAAGACTCCACATGTGTGTCTCTATGCCCACTTTGGTAATGTCCATACTGAGTTGCCTGGTGCCTGTGATGAATGAAATTGACACTGGCAAGATTAAAGTGTTTAGCAAATAGACATAAGTCAAAACTTAGTGGTAAAAGTAAAACAGTCATTTAAGGACAGGGCATGTGCATTGCAGAATGCATTACTACAGCACACATAATAATTCAATGATGGAGCTGCTGAGAGGACTTTGGGAATGTGGGAGGCTGGAGAATATCAATATGATGAGCAACTTTTTGGTAACTGGTGCGATCTACCAGCGAGATATGAATTGGCATCTGGTTCTGTGGAAGAGGAACCTGTGGATGGTGCCCTGGAGCTGTTGTCTTTGTTGTTGGGGTTGGGCTGGCCTCTTCCAGTGGCATTCAGCAGAAGGTGAGCATGAGTTCTCTGGCAATGACCAACGGAGGGGATGTCCACCCACCACTCAAATATTCTCTTAAACGGCTGTATCTTGGCAAGATCAGGCTCACGGACAACATCCTCCACCCCATCATGAGGTTCAAATCCCTTTGCATCTGATGCTGAGGCAATGCTCCCCGCCACGCTCCCCCACCTGGGCTGTATCATCAATTCATCATTGGTCATTTCTGTGCCTGCTTCCTTCTCCTGCCTGGGCCATATTGTCAAATTGTTGTTAGTTGTCCCTACTTCTGTCTCTGTCCCTGTCTTGGAAGGAGCAGGTGATGGAGGACAGAAGCAGAAGTGGAAGCAGATTTGGCATGTGTACATGTCATGGGTGGTGGTGGGTGTGCATGTGGGTTTTGCTGGGTCTGAGGGTCAGTGGAAGAGGAGAAGAGGACAAGCTGCTCAGCGTAGTGTTGCATCTCCACAGAGGATATAATGAGGCAGAAGTTGTTGAGTAGAAACTGGAGCTTGAGCTGGTTAAGCTTGGCCAGGGGGAGGCCACCAACCTACAATCAAATAAATAAATAAAATGACATGATATGTGAGGAAAATGCACCTTTGCATAGTGCAAGATGGTGTAGAAGACGTCACTGAAGAACTTGCTGGCA
>JABCKO010023975.1:0-12703 GCA_018855915.1 Tephrocybe sp. NHM501043
CAAAGGCTGCTTATTACATAAGAAGCTGACCAATTTTAGTCAGCACTGACCAAGAATTGGTAAGCTGATGGGAGCTAGAAAAATTGATGGGATCATGATTTGTTGTCCCATGTATTATAGATTATATTGGCTAATGTATTTTAGATTTCATTGTATCTGATACTATACATACATCTTAGAACACTTCTCAAACTTTAGTATACATCCTCCCATATCATAGTAATGTTGAAAACATGATTTTGATTGTATCCATCAAATATGCCCATTGAGTTGAAGATTCAATATCATCAACATTAATATGTTTTCTGTTTTACAATCAACAGTGAAATAGTTCCAATGATACATGCCTAAGTGATAACTAACACACAGCACACAGTGAGATACACAACAATAATTTTTAATGATAAAAACCTTAGTGGCACAATGAAAAGCACCACTGTTCCAATGATATCAGGCCAATACACACACAATGATATTTCTAATGATACAAGCCTAGTGGCACAATGAAAAGTGCTGCTTTTCTGATATCAGTCTAATAAAATATGTTGTGGTTTTAATGATAATAGCCAATGGCACACAATGAGATTTCCAATCATACAAGCCCAGTGGTGCAATGAAATAAGCCATAGCAGTTATGGAATACAGACTATGGCAGTTGATGAAAATGTGGCATGACAGAATTATTATAGCTTGCCATAATTATATACACAATTGGCTTGTGGCACTTCCAGGAGTTTTATCATTAAGTTGCTAGCTACCATTCTGGTGACCATGTGCTAGTAACAGCTTCAGACATGTGGCTAGTTCTCTGATGGGAGCAGGAAAAGTGCATTGCTAAGTTATTGCCACATTACAATAGGCCCTACTGGGTTGTCTCTGTGAACACTGCTACCTCCACTATCACAGTTTCCAGCTGAACTTATTTCTGAAGGAACACATATACCATACCTCAAAACTATTGCTTTTTGTCAAAAATAATAACACACTCCTCCCTGTGCACAAGGAACACATTCCATGTCCAGTGTTTGCACTTGATACAGGTATTGACAAATATTTTGTGGATCACATTATGGAAGCATGCTGACAAGAGGTTGGCAATACAAAATTTGCTACCTTGGGTTCAGTGAGGAACACAATGAATGGTTATCCAGATAAAATAATCAGGCTCTTAACAAGTGGTTGGCAGAACATAGGATGGGATCTTGATTGTATCTTTTTCTTCACCATGTCCCTGCCACTAGTAGCTTTTCCCACTGGGTTTTTAATGTACCTGTATGAGCAGTTTGTTCTTACTTACTTATTTTTTTTTTCATTTTCTCTCTCTGTGCAATTTTTTTGAATGGGGAGGGGTGAAACCCTCAGATACTCAGATTTTAGCCATGTGATAGTGACCAAACCTTAGACAGGCCCTCACTTATAGTGAGGGCCTGAGATGGGAGAAGCCTAGGCTTCTTTCCCCCTAACTTCCTCTTGTCTTAGCTACAGTATAGAATGTGGTCTCATTCTGTCTCATGCCCCAGCTCAGTGAAGACCTTCATGGTCTTACAGTATTATTGTCTTGGCTGAGATGTATGTATGATTGTGACCTATTTCCAAAACTATGAAACAGATATGAAGCAGAGTCAGCTCCCTGAGGTGAAGCAATTCTAAATATGGCTGGGATCTAGGAGATCAGCTATCAGAAGTCAACATGTGAGAAAGACAGGGAGGAAGCAAGAAAGCTTTTGAGTGGACAATCCAATGAGTAGCCATTGAGTCTGCTACTCTTCCAAGCAATGTTATAGATACTCCAAGCATGCATCCTCTGCCTCATCTCTCACCTGTGGTGTTGTTGTCCTTGTATTTTCATTGTAATCTCAAAATACAGTCACATACTTAGGCTTGCTGAATGTGTGATGGCTTTACATTTGAGCTGTGATTGAGACAATAAGACTGGTTTTGTTCCTTGAAGAGGTAGATGTTTGTTATATCTTGCAGAAATTGTCCTCCATCTAGACATCTGCTGACAAATTTCTATATAGGTTACATTCATATAACAGCAAGTAGTACACTGCAACTTTGGAGTTCCTTCTTTCTCAAGGTGTCCAGACACAGCATCTTTACTCACTCATGTTCACAGACAAGCATTCATCCAGCTTTTCCTGCCTTGATATCACTGACTTGTATCTTCTCCCACTTGATCTTGGACCCCTACAAATTTACACAC
Organism: Tephrocybe sp. NHM501043; assembly: GCA_018855915.1. Classification (NCBI taxonomy): domain Eukaryota; kingdom Fungi; phylum Basidiomycota; class Agaricomycetes; order Agaricales; family Lyophyllaceae; genus Tephrocybe; species Tephrocybe sp. NHM501043. The sequence goes on from JABCKO010023975.1 coordinate 2,207, forward strand.
TTATATTAGACCATTCACTGTGTTTGCACCTCAGTCATTTACCATAATGCTGAGGTGAGATTTCTTATTAGCAATTCTTGGTTTATTTGCCATATCTGCCCTTCTTCAATGGTTATTCTGTGATTTTTGGGTATAATATATGAATATTCTCTTCCAAATTCAGAACTGATATGTTGCTGGCATGCCAGAAAACACAATTTCAGGGGAAAGTATGTCAGAGATAATGCAAACATCTTTATTACACCCAACAAAAAAATTATAACATAGCATGTGCACTCTGTTGGGATAGAGTTTCTATTGAGAATAAGGATGATTTTGGGTTGGAAGCCCAGCACAATTGCATCTTGCAGCACCAACAGTGGCTGCATTGTGATTCTCATGTCAGACAGTGACATTCCTCCATGTGTGTGGGCAAAGCCATCCACCTTCCCAAAATATTTAACTTGTGGTCTAATGAAGCTAGCATCAGCCCACTCCTGTTCATTTTCAACATAACTCTGAGTCCTTGAAATCAGAAAAATATATGAGGAAACTGAGAGAAACATATTTTTTGAGTCAGTCTAAGTGAAATTATGATGAAATTTCCAAAATAGCCATCAACTGGCCATCCAAGCAGGCAGGACATGACAGATAAGCAAAGAACCACAGATATTGACAGCTGGAAATCTATTGAACTTGTACATCTAACTTGAAATCCTGCCTGGCACATCTGGTGCACCACAATAAAGCCCCTCTTCCTCAAAACCTTGATTCTGAGATGGACATTGTACAGTGTCCCTCTAGGATCAGATCTACTTCAGCAAATTGGATTGCAATAGGGTGTGAACTTCTGAGCTGTGTCCAAGGTCCTGAAACCCTGTCACATAGTAGTGCTAATCTTCTTCAGATTTCTGCATATAGGACTGTAGTGGTGCAAGCACCAGTCCCCAACTCCATGAATCAACAAAAAAACAAATTTATCATTGTAGAGGTGTTTATATACTAATTACATAGTGACAATGAATTGAGTTTTGTAGAAAGCACAATAGGTTTTCAATTAACATAATTTACAAAAATCTAACTAGTGCTGCATCTAAAGAGCAGTGTTTGCAGAAAGAAGAAATTATGTAATGCAAAGACAGTGGTCATGTACAAGATAAAGCTGTTGTATGCAAAACAAGTGGATGATTGAAAAGGAGTCTGTAGATAGATCAATGCAAGTTTGCAAGAAAAGACAAGTCAGAAGCATACAATGGTGGAAAGAAGCAAGTAAGAACTTGCAACAATGCCAACAGAATGAGATAAAAGTAAAACTGAATTTTGAAGTGCCTTCAGTATGTGTCACTTGGGGCTGAGCCAGTATGCAGATAAATCAATGCAAGATAGTAAGAAAGGTCAAGTTGGGAGTGTACAATTGTGGACAGAAGCAAGCAATAACTAGCACCAATGGCAACGGCTTCAGAGAAAGAGATAAAGTGAAGCAGATTTGTTGAATCAAAAGTGACTATGAAGTACACTGGGGATGTGTTGATGCAAATGAGATAATGCACAGCCTGGAGAAAGGATACAAGATGCATGGGCCAAAAACACTTGCAGTAATGCAAACTATGTATGACAAAATATAACAAACAGCAACTAGCAACAAAGTTAATAGTAGAATGTGGCAGAACAGTGAACACTCTTGGAATCCAAGTCTGAATGAAAGGTAGAGGGAGTTTCACCACAATTAGAAATTTAAGACAGAGCATGTGATTGTGGGAGTGATCAAAAGTGCAAATGGTGGGGGCAAACACTATTGGAATTTACAAAGAACCCTTCTCTCTTACTTACATAAGAGAGAAGGGGATAGGTACAAACCTATCTTATATGAGTAGTTCTTTATGTATCTTCCATTCTTAGAGATGATGTATATGTACTGGAGAGATGTAGGCATGGGTTGCCATGAAAAACACACAAATCAATACAATATGTACTTTTCTGAGGCCATGTGGGTCTGAGTTGAAGCCCTGCACTTGTCTGATGATACTTTAAATTTTAATGTTTTCCTGGAACATGAGTACACAAGTATGTATCTTCTACAATTTATGCTGCCTGCCAGCATATATATATCACCTCCAAAAATGGAAGATGCATAAAGAACCACTCATATAACATAGGTTTGTACCTATTCCATAGGCAGAAGTCAGTGATACTGTGTCACAGAGTTCCAGGACCAGATTATCCCTGACTCTCTTATGTAAGTAAGAGAGAAGTTTGTAAACTTGAATAGTGTTTGCCCTGCCATTTTGCACTTTTGATTGCTCCCACAATTACATGCTCTGTCTTAAATTTCTAATTGTGGTGGAACTTCCTCTACTTTTTGTTCAGACTTGGACTCTGAGAGCATTTGCTGTTCTGCCACATTCTGCCATTAACTTTGTGGCTAGTTCCTGTCTGTTGTGTCTTGCTATACATAGTTTATGTTCCTGCAAGTGTTTTCAGCCCATGCATCTTATATCCTTCCTCCAGGCTGTGCATTATCTCATTTGAATCAACACATCCCCAGTGCACTTTATAGTCATTTGATTCAACAAACCTGCTTCACTCTATCTCTTTCTTTGAAGCCATTGCCATTGGTGCTAGTTATTGCTTGCTTCTGTCCACAATTGTACACTTCCAACTTAGCCTTTCTTACTATCTTGCATTGATTTATCTGCAGACTGGCCAGCCCCAAGTGACACATACTCAGGCACTCCAAAGTTCAGTTTTACTTTATCTCATTCTGTTGGAATTGTTGCAAGTTCTTGCTTGCCTCTTTCTACCATTATACACTTCTGACTTGTTCTTTCTTGCAAACTTGCATTGATCTGTCTGCAGACTCCTTTTCAATCTTCCACTTGTTTTGCGTACAACCACATTTTTTGGCATATGACTGCATTTTTTGCATACAACTGCATTTTCTGCATATGACCACATTTTTTGTGTATGACTGTTTGTTTTGCATATGACAACTTTTTTTGTGTACAACCATTTGTTTTGCATATGACATTTTTTTTGTATAGATCTACTTGTTTCACATATGACTGCTGTTTTATTTTGTGTAAACTTTGTTTTATGCATGACCTGCTTTGCTTTGCATACAGCAGCTTTGTCTTGTGCATGACCACTGTCTTCGCATTGCATATACCACCCCCCAAATTGAACATCCTCTTTGGTTCATTTACACACATCTCATTTCTTCTTTCCTTAAACACTGCTCTTTAGTTGCTGCACTAGTTGGATTTTTGTAAATTATGTTTATTGAAAAACTATTGTGCTTTCTGCAAAATTCAATTCATTGTCACTATGTAATTAGTATATAAACCCTCTACAATGATACATTTGTTTTTTTGTTGATTCATGACTGGCGCTCATGCCGCTACAATCAATTACTTCCGCATAAAAATCTAGAGGCAGTCTTATGGGGACGAACAACTGCTACATAATATTTAACTCCACATCTAGATGACGTTTTATCAAAAGGTGGATGATTGGAGGCGGTCAAGGTAGCTGTGGACTCGCTGAAATGTGCAATTCAGACCGTTTGGAGGGTCAAGTTGTTGCGAGCTATAATAAACCTCGTCGAAATGTAAAAGTCATCAATATAGACTTTTATATACAGTTAGTTACATTCATATGACGACAATAACGATGAAAGCGATGGCGTTCTATGTTCCGCCTGACTTTTTGGGCTTGTGTTCCCTGGGGCTCCGACGCAAGGGCACCGCATCTGGGGGCGTCAAAGACAGTTCCTTCGAGCCATCAATCTGCGGTTTGGCATTCCTGGGGCTCTGACGGCGGGGTATGTCGGCCGACGATGTACTCGCCTTCGCGATATTGCTTCCCTTGCTAGGGATGTTCCTTTCCTTCTTGACCCGTTTGGGATTGGGCGGAGGGGGTAGGGACGATGCTTCCTCGACTGCGTCAGTAGCTACGTTTGAAGATGGACCGGGCTTAGCATCTAAGTTTTGGGGCGAAGGCGGTGACAGATGACGAGGGATCGAGCGAATAAGCCTGTCAGACAATGTTCTTGCCTTGCTAGAATCGTGCTCCAAAGCTTTTTGTGGCTCCTCAGCCGAGCCCTTCCGTTTGCCCTTCCTTGGTTCCGAAGCAGGTCCAATTTTAATTGGGGAGAATGCGTGATTGGCGTAGGGTAAGCGATGATTGTGCATACTGGAGATGAGCGCCTCGATCAAGTCCTCACGCGGAGAAGATTCTGTGACTGTCTGGAATGTATCGTTCTTTAGGACCGCCACTGGTCCACCCTTGGCCCTTTGAGCCGCATTACGAGACAGTGGAGGTTGGGTTGGAAATGATGCCAGGACGCGTAGCACTGGCAACGTTCCTTGAGGTGCGAGAGGATTGGGAAGTCTTTCGAGAGCCTCTTTGAGGGGTTTATCGTACTCAATGGTATCAGGTGACTGCGGAAAATTATTAGAGGACGTTATTCGACAAAGGCTGATGGTAACACACCACACGAGAGAACAAGTTATCTGTAAGTGTCTCGAATTCTGTTTGCATATCAATATCCTCGGGTTGCACAGACCTTCCAACAGTACGAAGCATGACCCAGACGTATTTTCTTCGAAGTTTGAGGATGAAAATCAATTCTGCACCACAATCGGAAGGGCAAATACAGAATGCCCCGGTGCGCTCTTGGTTCAGCCAAGCGATAACATCATCAGGAGTGGATGCCGCATATCCAAGCGGAGGGGAAGTTGGTTGGAGAGCAGACGTTCCGACAACCATCTCCTCGACGGCACCGTGATTGTCCTTTCGCAAGATGACAAGCTGAGCAGGGCTAGAAGAATCCTTCAACCAACCAAGGAGGGGAATCGAAAAGACGTCGGACATGGCACGACCGTTTACGAACGCGAGGGCAATGTACCAGGAAATGTACGCCGCTGCCGGATAAGTTTCACCTCCAGGCCAGCGGACATTGAAGAACGATGAGAATGCTGTGAACGAGTACAGTGATTTCTGGTTGCGGTTTCTCCCCGAGTTGACGTAGATAGCGGCTGCTATCAAGGGTCCGGGTTGGTTCATGGCTATGACTTGCATATCTTGATCCATAAATTGTCCGACCGCGCAGGTGACGACTTCTAGCCTATTGATCCCAAAGTACGGGGGGTGCCTCCCAGTGAGGATGTAGTGGAATATCACTTCATGTGTCGCAGACCGTGGAAGGGAGTCTGATGGAAGCTATCAGTGAATAAGACTAAAACACTAACTATGCCTAAGACCTTACATTCAACTATTTTACCAATGTTACCGAAGTCTGGCCGAACGTTGCATGGGCCTTCGGCTGCGACAAACGCAGCTGCGTCAGACGCGTTATAAGACATGAGCCTTTTTATATAATTATTCAATACGCCATGGGGATGGGTCATCTTGTCCCGCAGCAACATCGGTACGATGACTGATGTCAGACGATGTCTGTAGTAGAGATTGTAGCAGAGATTTCAGAAGGGATTTAGTGCTGATGAGCAAAACGGACTTGCCTCGGTCCACACCATTTCCAGATGCGCTGGAGTAATGCCTCCCCACTAGGAGTTGCCGCGTAGGAGGCAGGGAGAAAAGGCAAAATAAACCGCCTCTGACTATCTTCGTCGTCAAAAGATCCGGTGTCAGATGTCCACCTCCAAGATGACCACTCAGGTGACGTAGATGGAAAGTAGCTTGAAGGTATTTCGGTGCCCGCGACGATGAACGTCATAGGTATACCGAGAGAAGCGAGTCGATTCCTCCAGGTGCGAATGATATTTTTGATGAGTGGCTGTCTTTCGACAACGAGATTAGGGTTAAACCAATATTCTTTCAAGGCATTATTGGCTTCATCAATGGCAACAAATAAACCCTCTCTAATGGTAGATTCGGGCAATAAATGCTTGATGTCGTCCATGACTTTGAGAAGTTCTCTATCGATACTGCTCCCGGGCTCAAAGTGAAGAGTTTCGAGCAGCTGTAAGTGAATATCTCGTTTATCGCCCAGGGGATGATATGATAACTGAACAAGAAGCCAGCGCTGTCGAAGATCCTCATCATTTATGACGCACTCGGCATGAGCTGTTTTCAAAAACTCCCTGAACACGAACAGATGGACAAGCAGGGCTGCAGAGAAGCGGCGATCCAGAGCCTTCAGATTGCTGTCCAAAAGCTGCTGGTAGCCCAACGCGTGCTCTTCTGGAAGGTTGGTCACCATATCTTCGTCATAGTACTTTCCCAACACTGTTTCAAGCGCCCTGGCCTCTGAGTCGTCTGCGTGTACGGTGACATACAGCCCCCAATGCTGAAACAACCCCTCATATAACAATCGTGTCTTTCCGGTTGCTGATGAATTGACGAAAAATCTAGGAGGGTGCGGAATTGATCAATTATGTGATACCGTGAGTGAATGTAACGACGAACGTATTCTGACCCATGCGAAAAAGCTTCTGCAGGCGCCGGTGTTGTGCTGGATTCTCTTTGAAGCTGCCAAGGTCATAGAAAAGCATGGACGGCATCTTGGTACGTTCCATCAACTGATGCAAATCGACTTCTTTGACTATCGCAACAGGGTCTTTTTCCTTGGTGTTTTCAAAGTCACTAGGCATTGGGGACGAAAGCCTCCAGAACGGGGTGTTCATCCTTCCATTCACCAAATCTCGAAAATTGGATGATATTCCGGTGAGAATACCAGGTACGTCTTCGATACTATGATCATGGTAACGTTTCAGTGGTTCAGTATATCCTACGAAAGTCGGTGAATCGCAGAATAAAGAACGGAGATATGACATACTTTCACATGCCTCCCATACACTATCAAAGTTTCTCAATTCTAACCCGCGCTTCACGAAATTGAAAAGGAGAGGGTTTCGGTACAACAAGCAAGCAAAGGATTCTGGAGAAGCAAGATCTTTCTTTGGGCTGTTCTTCCAGGACTCGGGGTATATCATAGAAAGCAATCGAGCCGCATCGTCGTAGCCCGAGAGCTCCTTGAAAGAATTGAAGACATCTTCTTCTGACATAAAGGTGCCAGAGATTATGGGGGGGTGGAGGTGTTGCACAACAAGTGAGAATATTGTGACTTGTGACGGACCAGGTCTCCCCTATGACACTTCTAAAAAAGGCAAGATTAATGATTGGATCTAATCTTGTCCACCAACCACCGATGAGCGCTTCGTTGCGGTTGCTCTACGCACTACACAATGGTTCTAGGGATCAGAAACCTATTATTCATCGTGAAGAGAATAGTCACTTCTTCAGAATATCCATAGATGGTCCTGGTACACTCTGACACTCTGATCAGAGTTGCAGTGTGATCTTATCATACCTACCTCAAAAAAATTAGCTGGACACCCTACTAAGCCCCAATAAATCCCCTCAATCACGATGATATTCAAATTGTGGTCAACAACTCTTATCACACTTGGATAAACCCAAAATGGTAATATTTGTCAATACAAATGTCACAAGTGGGGGGTGTTCCTGACAAATCATCATAACACACATGCAAAGTCCTTCCTCCGAAGTTCCTTCTTTCTCTGCCTCACAGATGATCACCCGACCTAATCGTCCAGGTTACAGATAGGTCCATCTGTCAAAGTTCTGACTTGTGGGTCCTTGGAAGTACAAATGATGTACTCATTGACATTTGTGGGTGCATATGGGTTCAAACAATTGTGGAAGTATCCAAGTCCATCAGTTTCAGATGCTTTGCTGTTCTTAGTTGAAAAGCTTCCAGCATGAACGAAAGCTCTTTGTCAATATCCTCGCTATTATGTATTCTGGTGTCGCCCCCATCAACCACATAACTTCTCAAATTTTATCATCCTTAACCTTGGAAACCATTCGCAATCAGATATTATCCAGTAATAATATTTCAACTCTACAAATATGCATTTAGTCTCATATCGCGCCTTCAACAGAACCTTTTGACGTTTATGAGAGTGGTCCATACATTCAGCAGGATCGAGCTCAACGTGCAGACCAATTTGAACATATCATCAAGCACGCTCGACAAAAGATCAAAGAAATTGTTGACAACAGCATTAACATGGACCCCATTCGTCCATGGGTGCCAAAAGATGCGACCGCTGACATTGCTGCTCACTGCCACAATCTCAAAATTCCAACTGTGAACAATTTACCATGTCTCCTTCTCCATGACCTCGGAGAAGGCGAGGGCAAACCTGGCAGAACTGATGCAACCCACACTTTTGATCATTCCAAGTTAGAAGAGTGGAAAGCCCATACCAATAGATTGAAAGATACTATCTTCCTCTCTGAACGGCATCACACGTGAGCTAAAATACACCTCATTTACTCTATGAGAACTCATTGTATACCCCCCTCTTCCCCCCTTCTGTAGAGTTTTGCTTAACACTTCTGGCGCTGGAAAAACGAGACTGGTGGTCAAGGGCTTGTGCAAAAATTGGGGTTTCTACTTCACCTGCCAGAGGAAATCGGACAAAATCGGCTCGTCCAACCTCCAGACCATACTTGGAGCTCGTTGGGGGCATCTTGTATCCCAGGGCCTCAAAGCAGTACTCCCAGCCATACCAGAGGGCAAGGGTCCCAAAGACACTGTTGAGGGAGCTGTTAACTTTATGACTACCCTTGAAAACAACAAGCGGATTGGTTTCCGGTGTTTTGCCGCCGCTCTCTATGCCCGGATCTTGGTTTTTGCCTGTTTTCTCGAAGTGGTTTTGCCGCAAATATCTCGTGAGGGTTTTACCATACCCAAACTCCGGAAAATGTGGCTTTTTATGCAGACCGACATGGACCTGCTTAGGCGGGGGCAGGGAGATGATCTGTTTGATGAACTTTCAGGCATCCTGTGCACAATAGACGATGCCACCACAGTACGCCATGATATCCAGACCCTGCTGTCTTCATGCAGGGCGGCCCTTACCAATTTGGACCCAGCTAATGGTGAGATATACTGTGCCATTGATGAAGCGCAGGCTGCTGTAGATGCATTTCCCGTGGCATTTCGCGATCAGCATTACCACAAAGCTCGTCCAGCACTATGCACCTTCATAGCAAGTTGGCTCTGTTTTGACTTCTCCATCATAATCACGGGCACCTCTTTGAAGCACGATGAGATTCTCGATGCCCTCAGTTCTACGCTGGCAAAGCATGAGGATATCAATGGCGGAGTCACTGGTATGGGATCTTGGGTGGACAGCCCAACAAAGGTTGAAAGATACCTCGCAAGATATATTCCTCGATCTTATCTAGGAACAGGAAGTGGAAAAGCGCTTGTTTCTCATGCATCCTATTGGCTGTATGGACGGTAAGTCACCAACTATCGTTCAACGCATTCACTTGAGTGCTATTGACTCTCGCTTGTTTCAGACCACGCTTTCTTTCCTCATATGTGCAATGTGTCGTTGATCATGGATTTAGATGTTACCATCGACTTCTTACAAAGTGCATCAGCTCTATCACAGGTGGATTCGTGCCGCTGGATGGGCAAGATTGGGAGAAGATTGAGTCTGACACTAAGTTGCAGCGGAACCCTCTTTCCCCCTTTGACTTAAGTCGAGGTCAGTGTACATTAGGTCCATTATATCTGCCATTCGCTGAAATTCTCCGCAACTGCCCCAATCAGCTCATGGTTACCTGTACAAAAAACTCGAATTTATGCAGGCCATCCAGGAGATGACTTATCATCAGCTCTGGACTGGAGATATAACAAGACTTGCGGCCAAATACACAGACGAAACTATTGCCTTGGTAGAATGTGGTTTTGCTCGGTTCCCAGGCGCCACAATTGAGGATGGCAATCCGACCATGGACGAGCCTTTGGCTTATATTTCCGCTGACAATTGGATCAACAAACAAGGTGGCAGCCCCAGCAAGCACCATGCCCAATTATTCAAAGAGATAGGCAAGACGTCTCCGAAAGACAAAGCATTAGAGCAATATACAGCATTATGTCTCGCCAATGCATTCAAGAATCCAAATTCCCTTTCCAACGTCTTCACTTTTGTGGATGGAAGGATCAATCGAGTCTTGTCTAGAAGATCAGGCCATCTAGTCTCATGCTGGACCAATGCTGAAGGATCCCATGTTGTTCCCTGTATATTTCCTCTGGAAAACACTAGCACAAGGTCCTCCCCATCCCATACACTTGGCTATTCACCGGAGAAATCGGAGAGTGTCATAGAGTGGCTTCAGTGCAAGACAAGAGTGCCGTTTTTATTCCCGTGTACCAAATTTGGGCCCTCTGTGCTCTTCCGGCTACAGCTGGATGAGCCTCATTGTGAGATCATCACCGTCACATTAAAAGTTGAATACAGGCTCAACTACAACGCCTCACAAGAAGAACTAATGAAGACAGCTTTCCGTGCTGTGACACCGGTCCATTTTTGGGAATATGTATGTGACATGGATTGATGGTTGTATCGTGGCTGACCTCAAAGAACATTGGCAGAGAGATGAGCTCAAGTCTGACTCCGAATCTGACCTTGATTCTGACTCCGAGTCTGACTCCGAGTCTAACTTCAAGATGGA
>JABCKO010023976.1:0-12579 GCA_018855915.1 Tephrocybe sp. NHM501043
TGGATACATAGCTCACTATTAATGATGCCTTTATTATTTGGCGTGCATGGGTCGTGTTTCAGAGGCGACGATGGGCACTGTATGTTTCCAGTGTGCTATGTGTTTTGACATTTGGTGCGTTCCACATTCTGTCATGATGTTAGGGTTCATGCTCACGATGAGCTACCCATAGCATCAACGGTCGTTTACCTTTCGTTTGTAATGATAGACAGCGGTCCGTATGTCAATCCCACCAGAGTTGGCTCGTCTTATGCCGCATGCGTCTCCACGTCCCTGGCAACAAATTTAGCCGCTGCTTCTTTTATTGCCTGGGTTTTACGGTATGCCTATCATTTATCTGGGACATCCTGCGATAATCCAATCAATTGCCTTGAAAATTAGATCACACATAAGGTTCATAAAGACCAACCTGCAGGCTGCGGAACGACGACTGTTCAAGGTCCACAACGTTCTAGTTCTTTTGCTAGACTCAGGAACGATCTACATGTTTCTTCAGGTATGTTCTCTTGTATAGCGATGGCAGAATATTGTATTCATTCAGCTGCTACTAACCATCTAGCTCATCAATGTCGTATTGCAATTCACGTTGAGCCCTGCGATTGAAACACAGGCATATGCCTATAACGCCATAGGCACAATCTATTCTACCGTTTCGGTAAGAGAAAGAGTTCCCAAGCTTTACCATTTATCTAATGTTTTCAGTTCGTGTATCCCGCGCTCACAATCTTTCTTGTACACGGCTCATTTTCAATTGCCTCCGTGACCAACACTGTGACGTCGTTCCACGAAGTGCAAGGAAGCAACGCTGCATAGTCGGCCATCATTCCATTGTGTTTATGTTTGAAGATCTGTACAGAGCCCAATTTAAAGTCAGTGAAATGTATTAATTTAAGTGTCCTGACATCAGTTACTATAAGTGTAATCATTCGTCATCTACGATTGCAGATAAGCGAGCGCTGGTCTGGACAGGACTTCCTCTACTACAATTACAGACTTTGATGGTTCGACTTCAAAGTACAAACTTGGATAGATATGGATAATAAGATAAAAGTAGTATTAAAAGTGGGAAAACGGGCAGTCAAACTCGAAAAATAGTTAGACGTGCGAGGTCGTGCTGGGCAGGATAGTAGAAGGAAGTTGTTCGGAACCGAAAGGGTTATCGCGTCGGATTGCGTACCACTCCAAGCGTTTTGCGTTTGGGAGCCAATGAAAATGAAATCTTGTTCTAACCACTTGACTTCGAGGGTTGAGCGCTTTATCAGCGAAATACGGACTTCATGAGCCAAAGACTAGATCCAAGGGGATAGGATTCGTATCTTATCTCGATCTTGATAAAGCGATAATATATATGACCATCTGGAAGTCATCTTCGCAGTGATATACCTCGATTGCCCGGTTCCTCTGGAATCAACGGCATCTAAATGAATCAAAACTCCCTCCTCCCATGAGATATGGAATTTTCTTCACTCTATGCATGCACTTCGTCTGCCGCACTCCACCTGCACAGCGGATAGGAGGCTGAGAATGCAAACGGGCGGCTGTTTTGTGTTTCCTCCTGAACCACTGGCAGGTGCTCACGTAGAGTTTGAGTTGGACCTGGAAGGGCGTGGAAGGTTTTGATGCGGTTGTGTCACCCACGACTGCTCTGTCGCCATACATCCTTAAGCTTCTCGAGTCATCGCACCCTCGACTACACCTGTGCGTCCCTCTCCCCTCTCCCCTCTCCCCTCTCCCCTCTCCCCTCTGTCCCGCTTCCTCCCGCTTCCTCTCCTTCCCTTGCCTCCATCACCTCTCAAAAACTGCACCCATACTGACATCTATGTAGACAACAACCACGCCATATCACCCTTTGCCTACGGTCTGGGGAAGTCCGCGGAGGCAAAGTTCTTGAAGGGGAGAGCCCACCGAACGACGTGCACGTTATGGAATGAAGAGGTCATGGAGGCTAGGATGTGTAATAAGGTGTGTTTCTGATTTTTGGACAAGTTTTCAGACCAAATTCTCGTTGATCCCATCATTCTGTTCTTGTTCCTTCCTTTTACTTCTCTCTTCCTCGCCCATGCCATCCTTCCGCCTGCTTACCTTTAATAGCGTCGGCACCCACGGAGACCATGATATGTGCATTGAGTTATGTATGTTCTTGGTCAGAGAAGGGACCACATCATTGGAGGATGGGTAACAGACCAATAAAGGAAATCTACTGGCGCATGGTTGGCGAGTTTGAACCAAGGTTGAAGCTGAAGTATCATTCAAATCGATATGCATAGCATCTCACTTCGGAGGACGTCGTATCGCGTCGAGGACCACTGTGACTCAGTCTTTTGAGTCTCGTGTTATACCCAGTTTTAGTCCCATATTCCGTTCAAATAAGATGTATTTATCTGGGTGCCATGTTTCGTAGTTGCACTCGACTGTCGTAATAATAAAATATAATACAAATAGGGGTGATAAATATATAGGTTGTCATCTGAACCTACTTGAAGATTCATAAATAGAACAATAAATTAGACATATCTGGACGTTATAAATATAAGTTGCGAACAAAAATCATTCAATAAAACAGTCAACACTCATCACCCTGAATTCCAGCTGAGTATCCATGGAACTTGAGTAATAGAAACTCTGTACCCGCTAATCCGTTACAAGTTGAACTAAATCTGTTCACGCTTACTGAATAGAGGATTGGCTTCCGAGAATTTTGTGAGGTAGGAGAGCGTGAGATCCAAAGCGGCGGCGAGTTCAATATTGTCCCTTTGTGGAAGTACAACGGGCATCAAACTCTCGCAAGCTAAGCTCCAGGCTATCTGAAATTGAATCATGAGAGCGAGCCCAAAACACTCAGAACGACTTCCACCAATAATTGGGTTAATACTCATACCGTAGGCATCGGAAGGAATGCTTTTTGTGAGGTGGGCAATTTCTTGGGCTGGGAAAATCATTTTGCTATATGATTCCTCGCTTTCTTAAAAGTAAGGTCTATGTAATTTGATCATGGCGGAATGGATAAGCGTCTGGGTGATGATCCGTTGTTGCATGGATTGAGAAGAACCCATGGATCTGTCGATAGACGAAGGACTCGAATGCGGCGCACGATTAAAGAGTCGATATGAGAGAAAACACCCAATTGTATGATAGAGACTGTTGAGGTATTAGAAGTCAGTTTATTACTGAAGGATTTGGAGACTGACTTTTGTCGCCGTTGTAAATCGAGCTTGCCCTCTCGAATAGTACCAAAGCTTTCGCGCAAAGAGCCTTCTCTGAGTAGCCATTGATACTTTGTCCGCTCAGAAAATCTTGCAAAGTCGCGCGGCTAGTAACGGGTAGCATGAGCTGTAAAACTCGTCAAGTTCAATCGTGAACAAAACTTTGTCGGCGTACAGATCCTCACTGAACAGAATCCATTGGTCATGGCGTATCGACTAAATCATTATGGAAGGCGGATGTTGATTGCGATCCTTGTATAGCCGTCCATCGAAGCTCGGTTTGGTACTTGGCAAATAACAGAAGAAAGATTTCCGAGATGCAAGGACCTAGGATAGAGTGGGGTCATGAGTCGGTAGAGCAGAGTCGCTCGTAGCCAGATATACAAGGTATCCATGACTTCAGGGACGAGGTTCTTGGGGAAGTCGATAAGCGGATAAGGTCGGTCGACGTCGGAAGGCCGCCAGACCATGATTGAGGTAGTAGAGACTGAGGTTATCGAAACATGGGAACAGACGTGTGGTTGGGACTTGAAACTGCGACGGAACGGCGTGATGGAACACCTGTCGCCTTCTAGAAACCAGGACACCACAGCCAGGACTATGCAATCCATCCATCAGCGTGTGACACAGTAGGTAAGAGCACTCAATGGATGTTTGGTCTCAAGGTGCATCGTCCAAGTCGACTTGATCATGATGAGCTGCATCTGAGGGGTTCGCGGGACAACTGAAAACATAGAATCGACATCGATATCTAATCTCGAGTCTGGCCTGAGTCTATCACAGTGGTTCAATTGATCATCACTATAATCTTCCCTTTGTGTACTCCCCACTGAGAATGCTTACATTTCTATACCCAATATCATTGTGAATGAGCACTCGGTGAACAATTGGTGTGCCTACAATTAACGAGCCATCCGGCATTCTGGCTCAGATGCGGTCGTGCATCCAGTGCCTTGTCAGTTGACTGTTTTAGGTGTACGCCCAACACCAGGTTTGGCGGGAGTGAAAATAGACAACTTGGGAAATAGATGCACATCAATTAAGCTACTGAATTGTTGCTAATGTGTAAGTCTATGCTCTTCGTGATGGCACTGGCCGCATGAGAGTGTGTCAACGGCTGGGAGTCTCCGCCAAATATGAAAAAGTCAACCAGTAGGGAGACAATAGTGGGATATATACCCTGAATGCATAGACGTGAGACCTAACCTCAGTACATGCAAAACAGAATCAAAGCCGCACCGAAATCATGTAGAAGGGCAAGGTAAATGCCAAGACACCGATACTTGATTTAGTGGATAATATGTTGGTGAAGATGAGTCGCAGGATCTTGAAGTGCAGACTTGAGCATAAGTCCCAGAAGATTTGAGATACAACATACTTGAAGGATGAGGTTTAAAATTCCTGTTATCCATATGACAAAGAGAGTCTTCCACATTTTGAATTGGGGCCTGAGTTTTGGATCTATGTACCGTATCAAGTCACGGGCGTTATTGATATTAACGTAGACTCTGTATCGATTTATAGACGGTTTGAAAAAGGAATGTACAAAAGCACGTAGCCAAGTGATTAGTGAAAGTGGCAAGAGCGTTACAAGCAATGCTCAAAGAACCGTTTGCGTTTGCGAGCATGCTTTCCTTGAAGAGCGTGTTTGCGTTGTAGAGAAAATTCTCTGTTCTGTGGCGATTTAAACCAGTGACATAAAGAAAAAGTAACGTCGTTGTTGCTAGCGTTTTAGAACGGATGGTCAAGATGGAGGAGACGGTGAACGAACCGACTTTGGTGATCCAGGTGGCAGTTATGGCATATAGAGCCCAGCGCTTCCATCCAGAGATTGTCCGTGCTTATAACAAAAAGAGAGTATCATTGTAGAGAATTTACATTTATTAGGACAAGCAAGTAGAGATTTAGGAAGACACACTGGAAATTTCCCTATCACTATGCTCTCATCTATCCTGGGAATGAGTTGCTTGTCACCGATTGCGGCCCACTCCTCGAGCAAAATATTTGCATCGAACAGGACAGAACAGGGCCTAGTGAGTGGCGTGTAGATGAGGGTCATTGCATAGCCTGTAGTGGTGAGTAGCCCAAGCGTCGAGACAAACAGCTCCCATTTCGTGCCAATAGACGGTACCTGCGAAAAGTCTTGGAACTTATCGTTAAAACTTTTCAACAGCATGTCAGGCCATCAAGCGTACAAGGAAGCAAATACACTCCCATATATACGCCCACCTATATGCAGCCCCCCATCAAGTAATTGGAGTAACGAGTTGCACCGCCGATTACTGACACCAACCACAGAGCAACGCCTCTACTGAGAACTCATGCATCATGGCAAGCCCTTCGGACTCAGACAGGTTGTTGGAACACGACTCGAGGTACTGAACCCAAGTCACTTTCCTTAGTTATCCAACGTCGACTCTTGCGTCTCCTCCGAGCCTGGTCTTCCTTCTCTCTTGTCACCTAAGCTTGTCTTCTCCACCCTGTTCGAAATGTCATCATCGCTCCATAACTCCACCATCTTGCCATAACATCTCCTACAGCGACCAAATAGACTCCCTCGTCCGCGTCCCTTTGTTGGATCTATGCTCCCGCTCACAGATGTGCATCGGAAGTCCGACACTTCTGAAAAAATACGGGTAGAAGTTCATAAATGGTACTAGGGCTGACGCAGCAATAATCAAAATTAGAGCGTCAGGCAAAGAGAATGTGATAGATTTTATTTTTTATCTGATTAACACTAATAGTAGGGGGGAAAGATACTGATGATGGTGAGGGAAAGAGGATATATCGAAGGGTTTCAGGGTTGTGACAATGGTGTAGTGTGGGCCACATGGAGATAATAGCAACGAGGTGGGCAGTTTGTTGGTTTCTGTAGCTAAAACCTCGGAAGGCCGATGAAACAATAGGGCTGGGCTCGGGTATAGGATCTTAGATCTTAGTACCAGCACTATGCTATGTTCACGCTTGCTTTGTTGTGCCTCCGGCACCGAGAGGAGCTGGATCAGTCATAACGCATAACTTCCCGCTGACGTGAGAGCTTCGAGCCTACCCAACGGTCATGCAAACCGTATTATCGTTCTATATCCTCTACCATGTTTTCCTGCTGAGCCTTCGATATGAGGGGTGCAAGGATTGCGAGAACGTCGCTTTCAAGAGCACGCGTGTCATAGTCGCTTGCCTATATGACGACTTAGGAACCTGCAATGCTACTCCTCCGTATTCAGTATCGGTCAAGAATCTGAGAGACGCTCTCAGGCTTAATTTGAGCGGATGCTGGTTGGATGCTGGTGGTGGTGAGCCAAAGTGATTGAGATCACAAAATCGAGATCACAAATGGCATGACCTAGTTTGTCATTTGACCAACAATGTTGGGAAAATCTTCCTGACTGGCTCTAATAGCTGTCCGCATAAATCATGAAATCTCTCAAATTCAAGTCCATTATGAGCCGGCTGTTGGTCCAGCTCGCAAAGTTACCAAAATAGGCCTCTATTCCGTCCCACAGCGGACTAGAATCGTAGTAAGAAATCTTATCCTCTATGGACAGCACTCACATATGTTTCTCTCGAGCCACATTGGTTCATTAGCTGTCAAATTCCTGTATCTCCGTACGCCTTCGGACTCAAGAACTCCTTCAAAGGTCCTGGATGCCAGTACTTCTTATCTGGATGCATAGCGTTCACATCAGCGGTATTCAATGTTTCATTTCTTTCCTGTGTATCGCACGCGCTCGGTTCAATGGATCACCAAACATTTATACGAAGCTCACACGTTTTCTGAAGATGATCATTCGTAGCTATAAATATGTAAAAACATTACAATCATTGAGATCCTTATTCTGTATGTGTATTTCCTAGACATGCTCAGATGCTTCAGAGATTGTTTGCAACTCGATCACAGTATTTTGAACTCGATCCATGGAGAATGGCCCAACTATAATGGTGATTGTCAACATTGGATAGAATGCCTGTCATTGTTCAGAAATATATTGTGCAAATGCAATGCACTGCTCACAGATATCATCGCAAATATGCTCATAAATGTGTAATAGGCAGTTGAATTCGTGTCACTTGTTGTGATGTCTAATTGTGACCTCAGGAGGATGATAGTGAGCTGAGAGTGTGTGTAATTAGTCCATCATGAATAGGGAAGGTTGTCACTTTGGGTGAATACCTGTAAAGCACCGTAAATGGCTCCAGACTCAAATAGGAGCAGTAGAATGCGCCACGAATTGAAGAAATGACGTTGGTTTCCTAGTTGCCTCAGAAATTTCACGTTATTCCTATCAATTTTTGTCATGTATTCTTTTGGGTGGAGCCTGTCTGTGAATCTTACCACAATATATATCCAATAAGCGCTGTAGCAACAGTGTTGATTACCAGAAATAGACAATCAGAGGTCATGTTGAGAATGACGTATGTTGGGTTGTAAATCCTTTTTTCTGCCCAAAATTCCAAATGACCCAAGTTATAAATGAGAATAGCGACTGCAATTCCTTGTATAGGCAGTTAATTGCAGATTTAAATTGATATATACAAGATGACATACCAAGTGAGAAAGCCCACAACACCAGTGATATGTGCAAAGCCCACCGTCTGGCCCCGGAGATGGCCCATGCCCGCCAAATAATAACACCTTCATTAATTGCTCGCTGAATGGATATTTGGATAGGTCGCTAGTATTCAGTGTCAAATGCAAAAAAAAGGCTTACCGGGATGGTTTCCAGCCCCCAACTTCCTAACACCATCCTCGTAGCGCGCGTCATCATGCTGGTATGAGTGTCAAGGCTGCTAGCTCCGCCCAATTCCAGTGAGCTGAGAAGCATGACTTTATGCGCCAGAGTCATAGTCATGTATAGTGTAGTCGAGAGCACACTCAACGACGACGCTCCAACCATTGCCTTACCCAGGGGACGCTGTTGATGCTTCCTGATAAAATGAAATCATAAGCAGAGTAAACACACTCCTACAATGCCTGGCAGTTCACGCACTGAAGGAGAGTGTGTATTACAAGCATGGAGAGTGGCATGAGAATTCCTAAGACAAGGTAGCAGGTGAATCATGTCTACCAATATATGTCAAGATCATGCTCACCATAGCCAAGAAAGACCGGGACAAGTGGCAAGATGTCTTTGTCAAGAAGTAATCGACCAAAATCTTGCAAACGGTGTCGTTCTTCAGGTGTCATTGAAGTCAGAGCTCACATTCAATATGCTCATGCCATGAGTCCCAATACTCGGTTATATTCCATTTGGGCCACGGTACATTCCGAATCCCTTTGTCACTTGTAAGATTCCAGATCAAGGGATGACAACATGACGTTGAGAATTTATTGGCATTGTAACTAGTATACACATGTCATTTTACAAGGCCTGAGCAGTTGGAGCAAACCTATGACGTGTATAGAAAATGTACATCTATCGTAAATGATGATCGGGAGACGACTCGTGATGTACTTGTTCGTGCGCGGACTGTAGTCGGTTTATATATATCTGTCTTATCTATCTATTTGCTCGCATATCAGGCAATTACGAACCCCGAAGCACTACTTACAAATCTGACAAGTGTTTTATCGTCATGCAATTTGCCTCGTTGCTCCATTAATTGCTATGCTTTGACACTCTGTCAAGCCTTCGTAGGGTACAAACGAATAGCAACAATATTTACAAGACCACACGAATCCGTGAGCTGAGGAATGCTACCATACATCTTCTGGACACTCAGAAAGTTTCAAATCAGTTTGGCCATTGAATACTTGGTGTTCTTGGCAATTCCGGCGATGAACGATCTGCGAGGTGCCATCCAGGGCACCTGTCTATGAACCATTCACTCATGGGGGATATAACTCTATGAAGAACAAAGCCGTTACGTCCACATAGCTGTGTTCCCTGCTCCAATAGGCTAACGCACTAAGCCATATCGGGAGAGGGGAAATCATACCCGATCAGCTTGGATTCACAAGTCCTGATATTGATATCCATGTAGAAAGAGTGGGTTATAAGATCACCTACACATGTGCGCCACAAAGCAATGTTCACTCCACATTCAGCTATTTTTACCGGCTCTTTCTCTAGTTCCATTGCTCGTGGTACGTTGCTCAGGGAAGAAATAGGGATCAATTTGACCTTTTCAGCCCAGTCAAGCGTTAATGAGACGAAACACGGCATCAACATCCTCCCATGCAGCAAGTTGATCGAGGAAATTACACGTCACAGGTGATGCAGGATCAGGGATGTTATTGATCAGGGATATCGGACGAACGACCAACTCGATCCCATCAACTTCCTAATTGGTGATCCAGAGCTGGAGACAGCTCCAGTCATTCCTTGAACTTCCCTGTCATTCAATTATTAATTATTAATTCTCTTTACACTGCTGAGTCGAATTATTTCACAAGTTATGGATGGGCTGCCAGCACAATGACAGTTCCAGCGTAGGGTATGGTTGCTGAGTAGGGTCAGGTCTAAAAAGTGGTGATGGAGCTGTCAGAGTCAGTCGCATCTGGTGATGGGTCCTTTGCCAAGAGTCACAAGTCACATTGAGAGAGAAAAATGTATCTATATTGATGTCCATAGTTACTTTCCTGATTTGGCATATGTAGTACATCATAAATAGAAATATTTCCCATTGAAATGAGCTCGTGTGCCACCTCACGCCTCATCATTCAAGATGAAATTGAGTTCCATGCACCCTCAACAGTGCTCTCCAGGTCCCTGGCACTGCCTTGTACTTGGCTTGGACTTGGAGGTGACTGCTCTAGGATGAGGGTTTGTCATACAATCTTTCTGTTACTCATAGATTCACCACAGTGTTACTTTCATCATTTGATATTGCTTATTCCTTGACTCTTTCATGGTAACGCAAATCAGTTGCATACCAAATTGTCTTTACAGACATAAAGTTGTTGTTGGGATAATTGTGTATATGTTTTTCAAAGTCATCACAGTACGTTCTCATGATCACATCCATTTGAATTCCTTGCACATCACAGGCTATTGCTCTCACTGTCTTCAGAGCTGACACAGAGCTAGTCCAAGGCAAACTTAATAGACATCACCTCAGCATCTGAATACAATCTTCTCTTTACCAAGACAAGCAATTTTGGCCTTTCCTAGAGCCTGTTTGGTGAGCAGAGTGAAATTTTATTGTTCTACTAGGCAAGCACATGCATCTGTATCTATACATTCAATGGTCTTTTTGATGTCACAAAAACACTTGATAACAAAAACATCATTCCCACCTCCAAAGTCCTGTTGTGAGGCAAGGATTCACTGAGCTAAACTTAGTTACCTTGATGGTGAATCACAATTAAATATCCACTGTTGACACACATCTACAGACACATGTCTTCCTCTCCAAGCCATGTTCTGAGCCAGTACTAGAGTTACTCCACCTCCACTCCATGTACTTGGAACAGTGGTATTGCTTGTGTTGACTGCATCACTGCTTTAGGGTGACAGGTTGCACCTTGCAATAGCGCTATATTGGTCATAGATTGGCACTGATGGGGCCATTTCTGTCAGGTTTGTTGATGCTCTAAGCAATCAGACAGTTAGTCAGGCAGTGAGGCATAGAAGGTGGGGCATTGCAAGGCTACCTGGGCATTCACCTCTCAGATTTTACTAAAGTCTTGAGGTTTACATAGACATTGGAGTAAGTGGGTACAAACAGAAGAGTTATTTTGATACACAAAAGATGGGATCTAACTCCAGGAATGATTGACCTGCCTACATAGCCTGATGCATCATAGGTATGGCTGGGCATGTCATGAATGAGGACATTTCTCAGCTGTTAGTGCAAAGGATAGAGCTTAGTTCTAGAATTGCAAAACTTTACATTGCATTTGCACTAATCAAGCACATTCCTCATGATATCCTCATCCAGATATTCACCACTGCAGTTGATAACATGAGGAATAAATGGCTCAATGGGTTATACAAGCCATTTGTGTGAGGTGGTGTTACAGATACATATTGACTACAGCACCACACATACCCACAACCACTCACAATCACCTATCATCCATAGCACATACACACATACATGTGACTATGAAGTTTTCACCACCTGTGGGTGATACCCTCTTCCTTACAAAGTTGTTATCAACTCACAGGTATGTTTATTACTGTCCTCTATGATACCCTCTTCCTTACAAAGTTGTTATCAACTCACAGGATAGACTTTATGTCTGAATCATTCTGCTGCACTTAGGCTAGCTGCATTAGGTTATGAGCCCTGGCCACTGAATCAATGTCAAAAGATCTCTATTCAGTCACTATACATCCACTACTCTTAAAAACTTTGTCTGAAGTGCTGCCCAATGTCACTGCCCCTTATGGATGACTCTGCAAACTTTTCCACCTGATCTCTACTGCAAAAACTCAGCATCATCAAATATGTTGAATGGGAACATGCCATACATGGACAACTTATGTCAGTCAGTGGTGCATGCATTGTCAATGGAGAAGAGGTTGCCCTACCCATCATAGACAGCTTTGAGCCCATATCAATCATGGCCTGCACTGCCTTCCTTCTTTGCAGCAACAGAGCAGCTGGCAAAATATATCAGTGGCTCAATGAAGGAAATAAGATGTATGTGGATGACATATATGATCAGCCAGCTGTGATGTGTAAGAAACTTCATGAAATTTACTCCAAATTGGCTCCCAACACACATTTCAACTCTCTCAGCAATCTATTCAGCATCTGCAAATGTAATGATGAAACCATGATTGATCTCACTATGTGAGTTGAAGCCACAATGAAGCATACACAGACACTTTGCCCCCTTCCCTTCATCTTACCCAGCGGAGAAACATCAGGAGCCTATACAATTAAAATATTAGATGAGGAGCTCACTATTATGGCCATGCTGCATGCCCTTCCATGTGACAAATCTTACTAAAGATGCTGTGAAGGAAGCATTTCAAAACAAGGACAACCAAAACAATGCATATGCCACAGAAGCCATGGAGGAAGCTGCCACTATGGATGCAATCACATGCTATATTTGTGATGGCCCTCACAAGGCCAATGAATGTACTCATCTCAAAGCAGTTTGCGCCTTCATCAAAAAGGATGACACTGGGAAATCAGATAGCAAAAAAAAATGGTGTAACAAGCCTGTGCTGCTGCTGCTAAAGTTAAGCCCTCAAAAGTTGAACAAGGTTGCAATAGCCCTGCAGAGAAGGCCAAAGCTGCAGTTTGTGGGACTTTCTCCAAATCCTGCCCCTTACCTTCTGACACCCTGTGGAACACAGACTTGGGCTCCACAGCTCATATGATGTCATGCCAAGAATGGTTCATGCCTGAAACCTTTACACCCTGGAGAGTATCAATTTGCTTGGCTAATAATGGTGTGGTGTACTCATCTGGAAAA
>JABCKO010023979.1:0-12369 GCA_018855915.1 Tephrocybe sp. NHM501043
CCGATTCTGATTCCAGCTCCACATGGAAGTGGAGACCATGTGTTTTTACAAGGCCTAATCAACTTCTAACATACTTGTTTTCTCACAGAGATAAACTCCCGAATGTATAAGAGAATCTCATGCATCTAAATTTCTCCCTCCTTGCGCTTGACGTTCTTCAGGTGTGCCGGTGCACACTATCTCTCCAATCTTGAATTCATTTGTAAATCCGCTCCTCCCGGTAAGCATCCATCCGTCGATCAAAGGTCCTGACGGGAACTCATCGAAGTCTGCGGAACAACTTTGTGGACTCATACAGCATAAGTGAAAGGCTAATAATCGGGTTATGAAGGACCTGAACGCATTGGTGTCGCAGGTATGCGTGTGTTCTTAAAGCTAGACTGCACACATCCCCTCATACAAGGTTAAAAGGGCCCCAATTGCAAGCATACGAGGAATAATACGACGACTTCTACGATTGCCTCCCAGGACAAGCGGTGGTCAGACGTAGTGCCACCGAATGCTGGGCTAATTTTCGCAGTCATATGGGATCCCGAAGACGGCATAGTTGCGTTTTCTGGTGCTAATCTCTTCGACGGCGTTGCGGACACCAGTGAAAGCCCATTGTTTGAATCCTCAACAGGAAACTGCGATCATTATTCTCAAGTGCCTGGAATCCGCAGAAGGCCCGTTCTTCGTGCAGAAAGATCCGTCGTTCTCTCACTTTTTAACGATTACCATGACTTTCCTTTCAAACGCTCCACTCTTGATCAAAAAGTTATACTTGAAAAAACGCGAATTTCATCAACCCTTGACGGGCTTGATGTATACCTGCGAGGTTCTCTTTTTGCTACCCATCTCCGCGATCGCCAATACTCTTTCCTCGGAGATTTCGCCGATGACTTTGATTTCGACCCAAGGACCTCCTTCGCTCACAAGTGGATGGAGGAAGAGATACAGGGAGAGGCTCTCGTCATTCTTGACAGAGATATAGTAGCAGAGGAAGACAATGTGCTAGAAGACGAATTTGGGAATGATGTCAATGAACAAGAGGCCAATCTCGTGAGTTTAATCTCGGAATATGTGAAACGGGAGTAAGTTTACCTTCGTGAACAGAGTTCTGCCTTCTCCGTCACCACTACTTCTACTTCGAACTACGTTAAAATCGACATGTTTAAACTCGATGATGACTCGAGTTTTTCAACTTGGTCAACTCTGGAAGCCCCAACCACCCCAACACTTTCGCGCCTCTTCAACGAGCAACGCCAAGTTCCCGCTCGGCTGAAGAAACCTCGGCCTGTAAAGTCAGGGATTTCCAGTCCATTTTCTCCTTCAGAAGTCCTCCAACGTCCGAATTACAACCACAGCGACTCAGAAGCATCACCTTCAAGCTCATCAAGATCATCCAAACGCAAAGCCATTCCTGCTTTCATTCGAAAAATCGGCATTAGAAAGCTGAAAATCTCCTCGTACTCCTCGAAGGAGGCACGTTAGATGTTTAATCATCTGACATTCCTTTATGCCTTGTCCTCGTATCCCGAACCATCATCACATCTCTCGAAAGCTTGATATTTTGTCGCAATGATGTTCTGCAACAAATTGCAACGTAATTGTAATGTCTAATATTCCTTATCAGGAGCTCATAGTACAAAGGTCTGTTATACATATACATTCTAATGAAATAGAGATAGATATATCACCAGGAAACTCCATGCACGAAATGACTACTCTGGAAACGCGAATCATAGTCTGCCGTACAATCTGTAGCAGCAAGAACAAGGGATAAGCAGGAAACAATAACAATGTCCTTGTTCTCGCGAGCAAGAGTGTTCATACGAAGTCTGCGTTCTTGAGATGCTCGCGGAGGATGCTGTCGCGTACAGTCTTCAATGTCGTCGCCGTGGCTTTTGTGTCCTAGGAACGACATCGAGAGTAAGTACGAGTAGAAACGCAGGCGACGGGAGAAGGAAGCTCACCGTAACAGAGGTGGCGTAGTAGTAGCTGACGCGAGGTTCGGGAGACTTCTGACGCAATATATCTTTGAACTTCTCCTTCAGGTCTACAAGAAGGGAAGGGAATGGATAGGTCAGCTTTCAAGCTCTTAATAGATAACATAACCACACATACATTTGACAACACTAGTAGCATCGTTGGGGCGGTCCCCGTAGCTGGGAAGGAACATGTTTACCTGTGCACCATCCTTCAACTTCTTCCTTAGGATGTCGCACTTGTTGAGGAAGAGTATCATCGTGCTTTTCGAGAGAACTTTGGAGCTGCATATCGCGCGCCATAGAAGGAAAGAGTCCTCGAGGCGGTTGACGTTGGGGTCTTCAAGCAGGCGTTCGTCGAAGCATGATATTGCTAGTGAACAGAGCTTAAGTTTGCGATTGGTTCAGTGGGCTGAGGGTGTGACGTACGTGCAACTAGGAGGGAGTACATCAGAGGTTTGACAAGAAAAAGATAATCGACAGGGCGAACGTACGGAAGATGATAGCGTTTACACCCTCAAAAAATGGAAGCCATGCATTACGCTGAGCCACCAAGTACTTAGTCAGACATGCATGGAGACCGGGAAGATCGTACACACTTGAGTTCGCGCTCCTCCCACATCGTAGATATTCCATTCCTGACCAAATGCTCCGCTGAGGCCAACAGCTACAATGCAGCAAGGTCACATTTGCGAGCATAGCTGAATATTATACATGACGCACCGCCTAAGATGGAAGGACCAGGTTCAAACTGGATTTTGTACTCTTGTATTCCAAGCGTCCGAAGCCGCGAGCGAACAACGTCGTCATCGGTGGGCTCATAATCCCTTGTTGCTATGCGCTCGAGGTCATTCAAGAAGCTGGAGAAGTTCAGGGCCAGAGTCAGCGACTATGTTGTAGACAACGAGGGGGGTGGATACTAACAAGCCAGCAGAGTCTTCCATCCGTATCCTTCTTCGCTTCAAGACCTCCTGCACTGTCGGGTCTGTCCATAGCGCTCGCATATCCTGCCTGCACTCCGCGATCACCTCCGTCGCATTGTCGACAACGTTCCCATGATCCTGAGCATTGTCGTTCCTTGCATTTCCATTTAAAGCAGCCAGCGGGCTGTTGAAAATATGTTTCCAACCACGAACACAGAACTCCTTCGACCGCCCAACCGGTAGATCTTCACCAAGGACGCTGGTATCTGTACCACCACTCACGACCTCATCCGACCCTGCCCCCAAACGCCGTTTCAAATCCGCCTCAACGCGCCTCAGCGGCCCAAGCCTGCGTTTAAGCAGGTGATGCTGGTCGCTGAGTTGAATGGGCGCAGAATTTGCGACATCGACCTCCATGTCAAGGAACTCGGAGTCAATGGACTCGCGTGGAGCTGCACGGTTCTTTTCCTGTGTACCATGCGATATCAAGGGCCGAGAAGCGGGAAGTGGCAGGATAGGCTCGCCATCCATCTCGGCTTGGAGGGTCTCAACGATGGTGATAATGGATCGGAGGAGATTAAGCTGGACCACGGCGCGCCATGAGAGACGTTCCTCTTTCCATGCCGCACGAGCATACTTCATGCGGAAATCTGAACGGACCAAGGATCAGGCTTACGAAAAATGAAAATAATTGGAGGCTTTACTTTTGAGAGTAGTGGATTTACCTGAAGCAAGGTGTAAAAGTTAAGTTTAGCAAAGAGGAAGCTAAAAAAAAATTCGGCGCACCGCTCTCCGACTGTCCAAGCAGAAGGACCTTTACAATGGCTTTCTGCTTCTTCATCGCAGCCCTCTCGGCCTTGAGCTCCTCGTCAATACGATCACTGATGCGCTTTTCCTCGGCCTCGCGTCGCTCTCGAGAATTTCTATCGGCAACCGTTTCGCCCGCTGGTGGCGCGGTAAACAATGCGAAAGGGTCGTTCTCGCTAGTTTTCATGATGGCGTGTGTGCAACAATGATGGAATCGTCGTGTGTCGAATTGCAACCTCAATAAGGAAGTTGTGGCTGTTGATGTACGATCAGCTGCCTCGGGGTGTGTCCGAGTGAGCTGAATAGACGATCTACATGTTCAAAATCCGTTGTGAGTAAGTATGAACTCGGAACGTGTGTCCGAGGAAGATGGGACAGCGTACAAGAATCGAAGAATTTCTCGGAACGACTAGCCGCTTGAGGATGCTCGGCCGAATATTGGCTGTGTCTTGGGCTATGAAAAGCTCAAACTGCAATGGAAGCGATTCAGAAACTGGCGCCGCTTCTATAAGTATCCTGTCGACAAAGCAAGGCCTGAAACTGCAGATTAAAGTGCAGTGGTCGAATTTGAGCACGTCCCTCGGGCTTGCAGTGTCCGTAGGTGAGATTTCACGATACAAGGGGCTTTCTATTGCACATGGGAGTGAGAGGAAGTGGGAAGTAGTAAGTCAGTTAATGCACGGATGGCAGATGTGATCACATCAAACGTTCTGATAATCACTCACCGACAATACTCTGTACAGCCTGGAGCGAGCACAGCACTAAACACAAAGTCAAAAGCTTCAAGAAAAACCAGCAGGGGATTGAAAACCCTCAGGTGAAATGCAACAATATAAGAAGGAATACCAGGCACGACCCTGCAACGGCAACGTTACCACCATTGAGTTTTTTCGCTTCTTGGGAAGGGCTTCTCGAGCCCCGGACGGCAACCTCACGGGCGGTTGTCGTTAGCACCGCCCGGATTCCTGTCCCATCTTGGAATGCCGAGGCTGCAAGGGATATGTAGAGCCAAGATGCTGTTACATTTAAGCCATTTGACAAGGTTCACTGAGGAGCACGAGCCACAATCCCATGCTAAAAAATCGGATTGAGCGATGGCATTCTGCATCGAAGACATGCCAAAAGAATGCCCTCCTGTTCCTACAAGCCCACGAACGACGACGCACCCAAGTTGATCCAAGCAACCACACGAGAAGCTGATGATTCATGATCCCTCGTGGGAGGTCGCATGACGACTCTAAATCTGGGCATTGGATCCATTGACATGAGTTCTCAAGATAGGGTTGTAACGGATATCTTGAACCCACCAATCGTTTTCGTTTCCTGGGTGCCGGAATTCGGGAGCAGTCGTGCGATGGTAAGGGTCGACAGGGGTCGACGGAGATGTTTTGAGTGAGAGTAATTCAGTTCTGATTGTCGTGGGCGCAGGGCACATTGCAAGAGGACACAAGTGGATATGGGTCAAAGTCCAGGGAAGCCTCTGAAATCAGCTTCCCGAGAAGCCGACGGCCTGGGTCTTTTCCAGAGGTGGGCAGGCCTGTCGCCAGATTCTGGCATACGAAAGTGAAGTTCAGTCAATCAACATCCATAGACAGTTCGTCTCCATGCCTGCACCACAGAAGTCCATACGTTATACATATGTCTGTCTGCCAGCTTTCAACGAGGAAGATCTGTTTGTCGCTGGACCCATGTTTTTCGAAGATCGACCTGAACCTAAAGGGCTATTGAAAGGGTCGAAGGTTGGCGATATGATGATGATGTCTGATGATGTTGACGGAAGTAATTTTTTAGGCTAGTGTGGTTACTCCGAAGGTCAGGTTACATATGTGAGCCTCAACGCCCGACGTATAGTGTGAAATCATGTAGCTCCAAAGGTCAGATCTACCTCCCAAGGTTTTGGCAAATTTGATGCCTGACGCCAGCTATGGCCAATGCAAAATGGCTGATCTCGATACCTGGTTCAGTGCAAAGACAACACTCAACAATTCAATCAAGGCATATCGGAAGGTTGTAATATTTACAAGTCTAGCTTGTGGCGGCGGCTCTTCCTAGATGGTACGCATACGTACATAATGAAGATGAATGCATATTTCTGATTTTACCCATGGAATGCAAGGGAGTCACATATAGACTAAGGATATCAGAGCTTGCCTTTGAAATAACAGATTTAGCTCGTCTTGTATAGCAACCGGAGGATTCTAGCGGCGTACCTATTCCGTCACACAGGAAGTCGGCGTTGAATGATGGGATCCAGATATATATGGGGAAATACTTAGGGAATAGACAGAGTGAGTGGAATACAAACGGTTGACATGAGGATATGTGTTGACATGAGCAGGAGTGTGGATATGGACGAAGAGGAAACAAGAGCAAAATGACAGCGTCCATCCTAATACGCCGATCTAGGAAGGAGCCCTCAAAGCAACGAATCCAGTCTAGACAAGACCTCAAGCACTCCGGCGACAAGCTCGAAGCCCAGATCCTCCTCACTCAGTGCTTCCTTCTTCACCTCCTGCACAAGCCCAAGCACTGCGTCTCGTCTACTCACTCCTCCAAATCCACCACCCATCATCTTCGCCGCCTGCCGCCGTCTCGCCGCAGCCGTCGCAGGACCTCCACTGCCGCTCCCCTCACCTCCCTCGCCCACACCAAACGGCCACACCGCAAATTCCGCAAGTATCTCATCACAGCGCCCAAACGCCGCCTCGCGTTCCTCGTATCCAAGCCTCCCAAACGCATTGTCCAGCACACTCGCGGTGTATGCGGCGCACACAAGGCACACGGCGCGCAGCACGCGGCATTGAGTGCCCTCTTTATCGAGAGCGGATGGCAGCACGCTCGCAGTTGTGGAGGTAAGGAGGGAGAGGGTGCGGGTGATGATGGATTCTTTGGTGCGGACGTCAGCGACCGGATGTGTTGCCATGTCGAAGAGAAGGAAGTTGCGCTTCTCGGTTCGGAGGACGCCCTTGTCAACGAGGCCTTTGGCAAGCCGTTCTCGGACCTGTTTGAGCTGGAAACCGATCTTCATGACGTTCCATGTTTCACCTGGGAACAACAAGTTAGTCTCGATAGACATGACAGGAGGCCGATGGTAATAAGAAAAGGCACCCGATAGAGGGGTCACGGCATGAATAAAAATAAAGGCGCCCGCCTAAGGAGTCGAAGAAAGAACCAAAAAGGAAGGGTAAATGCAAGAGAATGACAAAAGCTATCGTCACCCCACGATAGTCACGGAAGAGTTCAAACAAAGAAAAATGAAAACCTGCGGTCTCCATTGGCCGCCTGGAGTGATGCCGACCGCCGACAATCAACAGTGTCAAACGCGACCCAGGATGGAGAGGAGAGAAAAAGCAGTCAACCAATGTTTGAAACGAAGCTGAAGCTGAAGCTGAAAACCACGACGGGGCTTTATCTTGCTCCCCAAAGCAGTAAGCGCCGTCATCCTTGACGCCGGTCCGCCATGGCACGCACAGCTTGCGGTATACGAGACGAAACACGAATACTAGACGAAAAGGGTGCAGAAAACGAATACACGAAATACGCACCACTCAGCAAGTCTATCCAGCTATTGATACCCATTTTGCTTTCCTCCTGGGACTTCATCATCTTCAGCGCCTCGTCTAGTATCGTCTCTCCCGTTTGTCTATCGTCAATAACCTCAATCAGCCGTTCTGAGATGGGGTTCCTTCTCCTGTTTGGGTCTTTCACGAGCGCAATACGCCGGCGCAGCGCCAGCTCAATGAGAATGCATCCCCTTAGCGCGTACGAAATATTGTCGTTCCAGAATGAAAGGTATCCCTATGAAACAAAGATTCAGTCTGAGAACATTAGAAAACTCGAATAGACATTGGATTGGAGCAATACGACCGAAAGCCTATTGACGGCTCACCTGCTTGTCCTTAATTCCGAGTAATAGAACCTCCTCCATTATCGTCAGACGCGGCATTTTACCGCCAATTCGTGTCTCCTCTCCCGCATCCTGATCCAAGTCTCGTGGATCGTATGCAATCTTGCTGCCGCCTTCGAAAGCCGACCCCGCGTGATGTGTTGTCCCACCATTCGGGATTTGTGAATTCACAGAATTAGTTCGAGAGGGTACGGGAGAGTCATCTGGGTCCGTTGAGGCTGCTGCACGGCGACGAGATAGACCAGCTGAAGACATTGAGACTGCTGAACGCTGCAGCCGGCAACGAGAAGGTGATTAAGGGGTACACTATGCAGTGCAAGGTCACCAAATGTTTTCGGGGTTGGCTGTCAAATGATGCCATTGGGGTTAGGGTTGAACGCATCTTTCTCTCTCTTTTTTATCAACTTACTCCTTAGTTCGATCTCACGTATTTGGTTGGATTGTAAATCTTGCTCTCAAAATTCTACTTAAAACCTTTCGCCACTTATTCAACAAACTGGGCCGAATCGAATCTAATCGTCATGCCGCACTTTGCCGATTCGACCAGGTCCAGAAATACACAAGTTGATCCTGTCAAGGTTTACCTTCTTCATTTACTACCCTCGAGCTTAAGCTCATTGCATCGCCAAAGGCTTTGATATTCAGAGCATCATATACATATGACCAGTTTATATGGCTTCAAATCTGTATTCTATAACATCATTGCAAATGTACAGAATCTGGGAAATACGATGATAAATGTCGCGCTTTTTGAAGCTGGCCCTCTGCACCGATTACCCTCCACGTTACAATTGTCTGAAAAAAGAATCGGTAACTGAATCAACACAATAATTTTGTTACAACAATGGACGTTTTCTGAAACTGTTTGTCTAGGTCCCTAGTTCTCTCAATGAAGCTTTTCACAGCGCCTAATTCTGCGCCGCTTCTGGAAGCCCAGAAGCATATACCCCATAACCCTTGGGCTCCATGAGGCCTACATGAGGCGACCTTCGATGAGATGTGGTTTATAAATCAACATCCCTTGCGATATCGAGTGCTCCCACCTTTCCCCTTCCCCGCCACATCGAGTGATGGAGGACGTCAAAGAGCTTCGAGTTTCTGAAAGGTGTAAGCAGTGTCCAGTCTTCAAGCAACACAACTCCTAACGTCAATCAACCTAGTCAATGATTCCCATGCAGGAGTTGTCTTCGAGTCGTTCGACGGCGTACTGTTTCGCATCCACGAACTAAACCTCACTGCATGTACAGAAGGGTTCTATCCTCCTACTAATCCCACCTTCGACGATATTGTCCTGTTGCCAGAATCAGCTGCTACCCTCGAGCTTCTCTTTCAGTTCATCTACCCTCGTCCTTTACCTGACCTTGGCGCGGTTGACTTCAACATGCTGGCTGACCTGGCAGAAGCTGCTGAAAAGTACCGCGTCTTCTCTGCAATGAATTTGTGCACAATTCATATGTTGTGAGATGTTTCGTAATTCAGCAACCATCTGCTGATACTGCTCCCAGGAAATTCCTCGAAGATCACCCAAAAGAAATACTTGTGCATGGATTAAAGCATGAGATACCCAAGCTCGTTGATCGTGCCTCGTGTTTCCTATTAGATTGTTCTTGGAAGGATATGTATTGTATTCTTCCGGCCACCTTTGCGACCTCATGGGTACGTCATCCTCATGCTTATCCATGCACCTGTTCATTCCACAACATGATATCAGGCAAGTTATCATGATCAATGGTCACGCCTAGTATTTTCTGCTATCTCGAGTGCACCTGCGTACAACACCATACCCAACAGTTTCTGTTCAACGTGCCAGAAGTATTCTCAGGAATACGTTTTTGATGCGATAGCGAAATTAAGTTCGCGCGTGAGCGCAGTTCGGGACCTAGACTCTGTCTTTCCACCGGCTGCTCTTCAATGTTGCACGTCTACACTCGAGTCACTTCAAACCTGGCGCAATGAAATCCAGTCCAAAGTCGCTCTCAATTCGACCCTTTCAGACATCGCCTTTCGTACAACTGATACGCTGGGACCTATCGACGACGTGAGCGTTTTACTTGAAGAAGAGTAATGCACTGATACATTCCCGAGCCTAGGCTTTCCCAGACGCTTCTGCAGACCGCGAAAGCCTCGACTCCACAGAGGCTACAGCAGCCCCACCGGCGAGCGAAGGTATATCTCGCCCTCACTATTATCCGTTCAATATACTGCCTACTAGAATATAATTCAATCAGAAACCTTCGATGAGGACGATTCCATCGCTTTCCAGTCGACGGATGGGGATGTATTTTTTCGGAGCTACAGAATCATTAAGGCGTGTGCCTCTAATATCCTTCCCGATGTATTCAACGAGCCCATCCCATTGCCTGAGACTACTGTAACAACTATGCATCTCTTGGCCTTTGTTACTTCTGGCCTACACCCTGACCTTGAAGGCTGTGACTTTTCTGTCCTAGGCCCACTCTCACTCGCAGCGGGTCGTTGTGGGGTGTATTCAGCGGTTAGTGTTTGTTCCCTCCGCATGACGTAAGTCCAGTCTGCTTCACGAATCAGTTTGTGAACATCAACTGGACGTTGTCCTTTAGGGAAGCACTGCCGTACGATCTAAACCATCGCACCAAGTCCGTTATGGAATATGCATTGAAGAGCAACAATTATGATCTAATGGACAAGGCCGCTCCCTTATTGATTGATGAAGATCCGGCACTAATTCTTGAGTCGTTCAAAAAGTTCCCTCAGATCATTCCTTTGGTAAGGCTCTAGTATCAAGGTCAGGTTGGACTATCTATATTGACATGCGCTCTTCAGGCCAAGTACCTCAATCTATGGAACAATGTTGTCCAAAAGGCCATATCCTTCTCGCAGCATCGCAATGTTTCTCTTGCCAGAAACGATTGTGACGAATGGGACTACAGGTGCAATCGGGCGAGATATTGCAAAAAATGTTGTTTATTAGAAGCTGAGGTGATCATTCTGCAAAAGTTAGGACAGGGACCGAGGTCGCTCAAAAGCCTTGACGATATCTTCATACTAAAACATGAGGAGCATTGTTGCTCCACAGTGGAGGCAGTCCTTCTATCCTGGAGGCAGTCTGTCGAGTCTGCTATCAAAGAAATTCCAAGCTTCACCCGTACTTTTGATCATGGACAGCACTAGGATGTCAGTGATATTGACTTTGGGGCAGGGGTCGAGAGTTCTGTGTAATAAGGGTTGCGATGTTCATGTATAGACACAACATTCGATTGAGCCTTATCATACTTGTATGTATATGATACACAAATTATACTGGTACAGTTCATGTGATTTGCGTCGTCCTAGAGCAAGCGAATCCGACTCAACATTAGACCTGGAGAA
Source organism: Tephrocybe sp. NHM501043 (assembly GCA_018855915.1). Taxonomy (NCBI): domain Eukaryota; kingdom Fungi; phylum Basidiomycota; class Agaricomycetes; order Agaricales; family Lyophyllaceae; genus Tephrocybe; species Tephrocybe sp. NHM501043. Next base: position 10,953 of record JABCKO010023979.1, read on the forward strand.
AGGTACTGGTTATCTATACACATCTTTCTCATACACGCTTTGGATCTAGCGAACAGCTTCAAAGTTTATCGGTGATTGCAAATTCTACCTGCAGTGATGTACAAAATTTTACCTGATGTAGGATCTATATATTCCGTATGGCACTTGTATAAAATCCACTGACATATTTATATCTTTGCAGTTTCCAGTCCTCTCGAAGCGGAATTGAAATTATATGAGAGGGAGTAAATGGTCTACTAAATATGCGGAGATTGATATTTTCGAAAAGGCGCTAGAAAAATTGTAAATAAGCTTTTCCATACATAGATTTTACTGGTTTCTTAACGTCCGGAACCTAGGGGCATGAGCTTTTGACTGTCAGTTCAACCTAGAAGTTAGTGCGCACTCTAAACACAAAACGCGCCGTATCTTTATGTGGCGCACAACGTTCTGATAGACGTGCGATGAAAGGCTTATTCCACCGTCAATGCATTACATGTGGTATTGCAGCTTGTAGTAAGGCATGAGAACGGGTCAGATCCAAACAACTAGCTTATCACGAACTAACGATGAAGTCGGCTGCGTCAACCTGGGACTGTAGTTCTCGATAAATAAATGGAATATTAGTACAGGGTATTGAACTCCTCTGGAAGAAAAAAACTTTGTCGTGTGTGGAATCTTCAAGGGGTGACAAGCTTCAATTTTGTGACTATGAAATTGATCGCCATTGAAAAATTGGAATATAATTTCTCCGACTGGCACGTTGAACAATATACCACTAAATTGAGCATTGAACACCCTGCATAACCTGAGAAATCATTGGCTGCTCACATTTATCTTTTTCTGGTTTCTTTCCTCTCTACTGTCATAGAACGTGATATGCCATCAGACCACAATATGCCATTTTTTGAAATCCTTGAATAACACCACAATTAGCCACCGCCTCATAATATAAAAATCATCAAATCTTTACATAATATGTGAGAATGGGATTCTAAGGTTAGGTCACGTAAAAGAGTTGTAGATGGGATATGATAAATCGAAAAGTTTTTGATTGCACCACTGTTGGACTACTTATTGTCCTCGGAAAAAGGAAATCACTTGTCAAGCACAGGCAAAATTCTTGCATACAAATATTCATATATATGGCTATCTTCAACTAATTTTCCGAGGGCTTAGGACCATTGGATATTGTAAGAGTGACTCGTCTTTTTGCAGGACATTGAAAGCGTGACAAATGAGGTCGTATTGAGGCTCCGCTTACGGCATAACCGGCACCTACTATTCTACCTATCATCCTGATGTATGATATTCACATTCCTATACTTACAGTCACCTTCCGAGATAAGTATCAATACATATTTATTGTTGATTTCTTTCTCTTCATGCTGAAAACTGAATGTCGTTGAGCCTCACAACTTGCCGAACACTTGCAAGA
>JABCKO010023980.1:0-12265 GCA_018855915.1 Tephrocybe sp. NHM501043
ATGTCATTAGAAGGAAGTCTAACCTTTGAGTAATCCACTGGGGCAACTAAACTTTATCCAAATGCAATAGAAGCAGTAGGGAGAAGTCTACAGAGTTGAATCAGTTATCAGATCTAATCAACTTACAGTCAATCAGTCATACATGGCTGAAGTCCAAGGTCTCTGAAGGTTATATATTGAGGGTGGATGTGTGATTAGAAAATATAATATACTCACAAACTCAAAATACTGAAGAGGACACAGGAAGAAAGCAAGGGAAGAGGAAGAAACAGAATTGAAGGGAGTGCAATGGTTTCAAAGTCACGTGACCTCATGAGGAAAGTCCCGAGATTTTAAAGGCTGCTTATTACATAAGAAGCTGACCAATTTTAGTCAGCACTGACCAAGAATTGGTAAGCTGATGGTAGCCAGAAAAATTTGATGGGATCATTATTCATCGTCCCATTCTTTATAGATACACCACCAAAATTGGTTGAGGTTTTTAAAACATCATTTCTGTTGATCACATCACATCTCTGAACATCCCCAAGATATATCTGGAAGATCTGAGCTAAGATCAGGACCCATATATCAGCTCAAGCTTAATACAATGTCATTAGATATTTTGAATGATCTAATGTGATGTTACCTACAATCGTTCATGAAGTTTGTTGGTGTGCAGAATAAGAAAACCACAGTATTATGTGGGTATATATGTACATCTCTATTTGGCTATATCATGTGTATCTTGTAACAACTGGCTTTATTGCTGATGTTCCTCTAACTCACCTACATCTTTGTTATCAACTGCCTCTCTAATCCACCTCTGTTTCTGTTGTACAGCCTTGGCCTTATTTTTGGTTTGGGTCTTGTGGGCCTTATTTTGGATCTCTGCACACTTGCACAGGCCCATAATGCCAACCTGAGTGGCTAACTCATCCTGTGTCTTCTTGCTATCAGCCAGATAAGAAGTTAGGGCAATCACATCTCTGCAGAGTTCAGTGTTAATGAATTCTTGTCAGATATGGTCTCCATTATGGATAACCTTATACCCCAACAGAACACAGTTGTGTTGAGCATTGAATAGAAATAGAACATCCTTCAAATGAATGTATGTGCTGCTATTAAAACCAACATGTTTACTTACAGCAGGCCTAACAGCAACTACAGTTGATGGTTGAACAAGTTATGGCATATTGAGATGAGCATCTTTTGTGTCAGGAATTGTAAAGTGATCAATAATAATACATGTAGTATAATTTTTTTATGATGGTACAGTGCTGTCAACCACCAACCACCAAAATCTGCAGAATTTGCCCTGCTGATATCTTGCCCATATGCAACTCAGAGAAAAAGATCCATGATCCAAGACACCACTGAGCTTGCTCATCCTGTCAAAATACACCAGAAGAGCAAGGAAGACCTTGTTCATCATCAGACAGTACTTGAAGATGCAGAGGAGGTACACCTCAAGTGATATTGTGGGGACAATGTGTGTATGGAAGGTGAGAGTGGTAGCAGGGGTGGTAAGGGGATGCTCCTTGATCTTAAACTGCCACCATACCTTTCAGGGTCTATGGTCCTTTTGAGATTTTAGAGTTAGCATGGCACTTTTCCACATACCTGTACCTAGCTTTGGCCCAACAAGCCAATTCCAACCCTATTAACTGCTTCCTCCTCCACCTTCCAGCTCAATGCCACCTCCTCCAGGAGGCACTCAGAGACTATTGATGAGAAACTCAACTGCCAGCAATGGTCCCACTAACTCTGGGACCCCAGACCTCTCCTCACCTCCAAATTTTGACAAAATTCACATATCCCTGACTAACAAGACTGGCCCAGTCAAATCTGCTAAAGATACCCATGCCTGGCTTTCTAACAAGGGCTGGATCCTCACAGGTGACAAACTGGTTGGTGGCCTCTCTACTACTAGGACCTCTGAAATGAGAGTAGTTATGCTGTCCATAGCCTACCTGCTTAAAGAAAACACCAAAGAGGCAGCATCAATTTCAGCCAACACCTTAAACCAAATTATTGACACTGCAGAAAAACTGCACCATTCTGCTGACTTTCTTAACACAGCAAGCACCAAGCAAGCTGAGAACATACTGACTTTAGGTGAAGTTTCAGACAAGATCAATGCATCTGCCAAAACCCTCAACAAAACAGCCTCCAGTTCCCCTCAGTCCCTTCCTTCAAGTTGCAACCTCCCACCAACTTGGGCCTGGATTGCATCTTGCAACACCCCTGGTAACTCTGCCCACCAACAAACATCACTCTTAACCATCCTCCCAGGCAAACCCAAAGAAATCACCAAGCTCTGTCAGAAGATCATTCAAGATCAATGCACAATCCTAGTTGAAATTGACAAAGACAACATCACTGGCCCAGCAGACACCTCACCAACTGGGACCTCAGCCCTTTGAGATGCCATTAACAAAGACCTCACAATGATGGACCAGAAAACTGCCATGTTTAACCTTTCCAGCAATAGCAATGCTATCATGGAAACCAAGACAAAGACCTGCCTAGTTGGCTTTAAATTTTACAAATGTGGTGTGTTTCTACTCAAATTTGACTCCACTGACTCTGCAAGGAGATATTATGACTGGAGTTCAGATAAAGGTGGTCTTGTCAACACCCACTTCAGCTTTGATGCTACCATCAAAGAGAAGTCCTATGCTGCAGCTCCTTTAACCTAGATGACTGTGCTCAAATATTGATCCTTGAGGAAGAAAATAACCTCAAGCCCTACTCAATCATCTGCATATGATGGCTTCTTGCTCCAGAGAAATGCTATCTTAACCAGCCCCTTGCCAACCTTAAAGTCACTTGCACCAACCCCAAGGATGCCAACAAACTAATCTGCGACAGAATCTTTGTAGGTGGTCATGAAGTACAGATCAGGAAGGACCTGAAAGAACTGCTTAGATGCAACAAGTGTCAATGGTATGGCCACATCTATGCTGCATGCAAGAATAAAGAGCACTGTGCCACTTGTTCCAGCAATAGCCACACTACTAGTGCCTGCAGAGCAGTTAAGTCCAAGTGTGTCTCCTGTGGTCCTGACTCTTCTCATACTAGCTCCTCCTGGGACTGCCCAGTATTCCAGCAAAAGTGTGTCAAAATTAACCAATACTTCTCTGAGAACAGAATGCCTTACTTCCCCACCAATGACCCCTCCACCTGGGTCATGGCCCCTCTAGCTCACCACTTCAAGACCACCAACAAAGTAACACCAGCCATCAATGTTCACAGTGACATCTACCTGCCTGCCCACCTGCATAACAACCAATTCCGTCTGCAGAACACCCCCCAACAACATCTGCAATCCCAACAGCAATCTCAAACCCCCTCAAGAACTGGCAACCTGTACAATTTTGGCTTTACCCAATCCAGTAGTACCTTGACTCCAGGTACTTCTCAATGAGTGAAACACAGTCAAGTTATCCAGGTAGTCTCCAAATATGGCAGCAAAATATCTGCAAATCCAAATCCATACAAGCAGCTCTCCTCAACACTGCCTCACCCAATGACTGGGACATCATAGTGCTCCAAGAACCTTTCCTGGACTGCCTAAGTAACATCAAGGCCTCTAGATTCTGGAGAGTCATCTATCTATGCAACCACTGCAAGGATGGTTCATCCAGATCCTGCTCTGTTATTCTCATAAATACTAACATTTGCACAGAACATTTCACACCTATTGATGTCCCCTCTACAGGTGTTTCTGCAGTTTGCCTCAAGGTTGAGCATGGTTTCTTCTCTCTCTTCAACATTTATAATGACTGCACCCATAATAAGTCACTAATGGCTCAGGGCATTTCTTTCTTCACACTTGTCCTCTTTCTTCCCACTGCCTATGACCACATACTATGGTATAAAGACTTCAACTAGCACCACCTGCTCTGGGAATCTCCCTCAAATCATCATCTTGACTCATCAGAAGAATTTATCTCTCCCTTGCTCAACCTCTTAAGGAGGTATGACATGGAGATAGCACTCCCAAGCAACATGCCCACTCTCCAAATACATGCTAATAACTGGACTTGCCCAGATAATGTGTGGTTCTACAAAACCAACTCTAACCCCATTATTTCCTGTGATATAGAACCTGGCCTCAGGCCCCTGGTGACTGACCACCTCCCCATTATTACAACAGCTAAACTTTCACTCCCTCACTTCATCCCCCCTCCTTTCTGTAACTTCCATGAAGTTGATTGGGAGAAATTTAATACAGCTCTCAAGGAGTGACTTGATATCAATCTTCCAGCTGCAAAAATCACCACAGAGACCTCATTCCACTCAACAGTCTCTTCACTAACTGATATTATACACAAAGTCAGAGAGCTAGACAAAATTTTTCCCCCCAGCACTCCATGTCCTTACACCAAAAGGTGGTGGAACAAAGACCTCAAACAGCTCAAGGACCAGAGGCACTACACTAACAACAAATCATACAGATTTCATGACCTACTGACTCACACTGAAGCCAACAAAGTTTCTCACAAGTTTAAGGAAGCAATAAAGACAGTCAAAGAGACCCATTGGCATGAATGGCTAGAGTCTATTGATGCCTGGGACATATACACAGCAAACAAGTATGCTATCAATGAACCCACTGATTTTGCCAGTGACCACATCCCCAATCTGGAAACCAGCACTAATGGATCCCCAGCACTAGCAACTTTGAACAGTGAGAAGGCTGAAGTGCTAGCTGAGTCCTTCTTTCCCCCTTACCCCCTTTCTCCTACCATCCCTGACTTTGTCTACCCCAAGTCCCTTTCCAACATCTGCTTCTTCTCTTGTATCCAGATCAGGTCTGCAATAAGTGGCCTATCAAGCTTTAAGACTCCTGGCTCAGATGGCATTCCAAACATCATCCTGAAAAAATGTACTGACACCATTATAGACTATCTATTCTACATTTTCAGAGCAGTCTTCAAGCTCAATGTTTATCATGAGAGCTGGCTAGTCTCAACCACCCTAGTCCTCTGCAAGCCAGGCAAACCCAGGTACAACATTGGCAAAGCATATTACCCAATTGGCCTCCTGAACACCATTGGCAAGCTGCTCTCCACACTCATTGCAGAGGACCTCTCATACCTGGCTGAAAAGCACAACATGCTTCCATCACACTAGTTTGGTGGCTGCCCTAGCAGGAACACATCTGATGCTTTATATCTGATGGTCAACACCATTAAGAACACCTGGTGTTCAGGCAATGTAGCAACAGCCTTATTTCTTGATATACAAGGTGCCTTTCCCAACACTGTCAAGGAGTGCCCAAGTGCTACATCTCCCTTACAGAAAGAATGCTTACTGGCAGGCACACCTGTCTGAAATTTGATGATTTTCTCTCCAAGTGGATCAACATCATCAATGGTACCACCTAAGGATGCCCACTTTCTATTCTCTTCTACGCCTTCTACAACTCATCCCTCCTTGTAGTCACACCCAGGAAATGCAAAAATGAACTGATATCAGGTTTTTTAGATAGTGCCATGTTCCTTGCCATAGCCAAAACCTTTTCAGAGACACACTGCATTATCTGCAACATGATAGAATGGGTTGGTGGAGGCTTCAAATAGTCCAACTTCCATTGCTCTCCCTTTGAGCTTTCCAAGCTGGCCTGTATGAACTTCCCTAGATCTAAACTCAATGGTACTCCTGGCCTCACTCTCACATGTGTCAACCTCAACAGATCCTCCACCACTTAAGCTGTTGAAACCAGGTCTGATTATAAGTACCTAGGTGTTGTGCTTGACCCTAAGCTCTGCTGGAATGCTCACATCCACAGAGTAGCAGCAAAGGCTGCCTGGTGGCCTAACCAAATTACCCATCTCTCCAGGATCTCTGGAGGTATGCCAGCTCATTGTGTCCACTAGCTATACAATACAGTTGCAGTACCTGCCTTCACATATGCAGCCAATGTCCGGTTTTCAGGTATCTCAGTCTCTGACTTCAGCACCAAATGGACTGGTTCTCTATTGGCTGTTAAAAAAATCTGCCCTGCTCAATGTAAGGCTGCCAAGATCATAACAGGTGCCTTGAGCATCACAGCTGGCAATGTCCTCAATGTGCACTCCTTCCTTTTGTCAGTAGACCTTCTCTTCAGCAAGATCCTCTCCAGTGCAGCAGTACACCTATCCTATCTCTCAAGTTCTCACCCTCTTCACAGCATCATCCAGAAATCTGTGAGTCACCCAGTAAAACATCATTGCTCTCCCCTGCACAATCTCTTTTCTTTCACAGGCATCTCACCACTATCCATTGAAATAGTTGACCCCATCCACTGTCAACCTAATTACTGTCCAGCTTTCACAACCCACATCAAAGACTTTAAGCCCAAAGCCCTCAAGTCTATTGAATGCCTACACAGGCACATGAAGATCTCTGTTTACTGCAATGGATCCAGCTTTGAAGGAGGCATTGGAGCCTCTGCAGTCCTCTTCAAAGACTGCAAGGAAGCAGCCTCACTGCATTACCACCTTGGCTCCAATTCAGAACACACCATCTATGAAGCAGAAATTGTTGGCATAGCCATGGCTATCTACATCCTCTCCCAACTAACTGCCCCTCTCCCAGATTGTATCATCATTGTGAGTGATAGCCAAACTGTGATCAAGGCACTATGTAATCAGAGGTCACACCCAGGCTACCACCTATTGGACCAGGTCTAGACCCTTTCTGAAAAGCTCAAATGTAAGCAATATTGACAACTACACATGTCAGAAAGACATGCTGCACTTGGCATAGGCATAAAGTAGAAAGATTGCTTCCATAGTGTCCTTGACCTTCAAATCCACTGGTCTCCCAGCCATGAGGACTTTGCCCCCAACAAGCAAGCTGACAAGCTAGCCAAACAAGTGGCACAAGGCCATTCTAACCCTACTGACCCCCTCCCATTATTCCTCCACAGACCCAAGCTTCTCCATAGCATTGCTGCCACCAGACAAGAAGTACTCATAAAGATTTACTCATCCTGGAAAACTCATTGGAAGAAATCTCCACAATACCCACTTATTAGGAGCATCAACAAGGCACTCCCATCAAAAGACTACATCAGACTTACCTGGACACTCACTTGGCATCAATCTGCCCTTACCCAGCTCTACACCACCCACACACCCCTCAACCAACACCTGTTCCACATCAGATGCTCTGTAACCCCACTATGCCCTCACTGCCCTGGCTACCAAGTCAAAATGGTGAAACACTATCTCTTCAAATGCCCTTTATGCTTGCAAACACTTCCTCCACATTACCAGACCACTTTGCAGATCAACTGAGTCCCCTTCTGCACTTCTTGACTCTCCTGCAGCCTTAAAACACTTATACAGGTTTATCTGTGCCACTGACAGACTCAAAATTCTCCCTGAACTTATAGCAGTCTCAGACAGCTCATGACAATATATTCAAACTACAATCTCTTAATCCTCACCCAACATCCATATAATGGCAGCTCTAAGCCCCATTCTGCTGTCTAAATACATCTCCAATCCCAAGTCCAGCAGGCTCATAGCTTAGCAGCTTGCCTCCTACCTGTTCAGCAGGCACCTGTAGCAACATCAACCATGCAGAGAGTCTTTAGCAGTCAAGAGGTAACAGGGGAGGCTTAGTTAAAACAGGTCTAGAACAACCTGGCCTGTTCATTTTCTGTGTATGCAGGGGGGCAGTGCACCCTGCACTCTTGTAGCTTAAGTACAGATGTAATGTGCAACATGAGCACAACACACTTCAGCACAATAATGGATTTTTTTTTTTTAAAAAAAAAAAGGGGTGGTAAGGGCAATGTAGGATGCTATAGTGAGTGATGGTCAGAGTGCAGTATATCTGTGTGGGTAGAGCACATGTGGGGGCTGCAAGAACAAGGGTGAGAGCAGTGGCAAGAGCAAGTTGTTAGTAGTGGTGATCTGGCTGAGGAGCAAGGCAAGGAGGTGGAGGAGGTCAGGTGCAGGGTATGAGGCAGTAGCAGCACAGTAGGGGTGGCAACAGCAATGGCAGCTGGGGGCAGTGGCATTAGCAGACAAATCTTGACATGTACAGAGGGCCACAAGAATGTGGTAGGTGTGGCTTGAGTCCACAATGACAAGAACAAGCCAAAACCAGTGAGGCATGTGACTCCACATCTTGCTATTTTCAAGGGGAGGTCATCTGGCTAGCACTGGCTGACTGTGAGGGCATAGCTTATGTGACAGCAAAAGAAGGGGAGCATTGTCAAGCCCTCTTTGTGCAGACAATGATGCAGTTTCTAAAGTTAGAGGCCAGCTTTCCTATAGCAACAGTCTTAGAAGTGACTGCAAAGCATCAAATGAGTCCCTAATGAGGGAAGGCAGTGAAACCATGTGCCAAGTGCAAGCCTTCTGTCAAGCCTGGCACCTGTGTGAACTCTTCACTCAACCTATCATCTTGCATAAACCTTGAAACTCTTTGAACAAACTTCAATTCTCAGAAACATACACCTTCCAGATAATATCCCCACTATACAGCCTACTGTTGCCTCTGATGGAAAGAAATCTCTCTCTAAGCACCTCTCTGGAGCTTTCAAGCCCACAAAGAGGAGTGCTCTTACTACTTGTTTAGGGGAGAATCTAGCTGGTATATATATATTTAAAGGCTGTTTTATGTTGTCATTGACATTCAACTTGCCTTTCACAGCACCCAGCATATCTGCTGCTCATCTGGCAGCTAACATTTCTAGTGAGCATATCCATTGTTTGGTTAGTTTTAATTACCAATAGACTTCAGGTGCTTCTTCTACTGCTATTATGCCTCCTGAAGGTACTGCAAATACCCAAGTTGCCACTAGTATGCATAGTTCATTCTTCACCTTTGCTCACCAATACCCACATTCTACACACCCATGGTTTCTGTGTCAGTGGTAGATGTCAATCTAGACAGTTTTATGATGTCAGCTTGTATGTATACTTCATCCTTCACTTTTACTCCATATACTCAGTCTCTATAGTGGTGGGTCCTACCCACTTCAGGCAACCCATTGGTATACCTATGTAAAGTAGTTAGTACTATCAAATAAACTACCCTCAAAGGCTTCAAGACCATGGTCATGACCAAACCCCATGGTTGAGACCAATTATCCTTGGCTGCAACCAGATTTCCATGGTCATGACCAGATAGTCCCATCATTCTGTGCCCAGGTTGCAACTATAGGTATTTAAGAGAAGATGGTCATGACCACATGAACTCAGTAGGTGCTTAGTCATAACCATTGGTGAGTTTCAAAACCTTATGTTGATAATAATGAAGTAGTCATAAATAATTATATTTAATATACTAATCATCATCTGCCTCATATCCATAAGCATCTGTGAAGGGTACAGTATACAAAATATCAAATAGAATAATGTCTGCCTCTCCATGTTCAGAGTCTGAGTATTCACTCTCCTCATCCTGCTCCTGACTCTCCAATTCAACAGTGCTACTGGACTTCAGAGTTGGTCCTTCTTTGAAAAGGGTGGTCTTCTGTACACTGCAGAAATTGACAATATCCTCATCTGATGGGCCCCAATCAGGCAGTGATGCATGATTGCCAAAGTCTAGTGAGTTTATTGACAGCTGCCATTGAGAGCAGAGCCAGAGCAAGGCAGAACAGCACAGCTTCAAGTAATAAGAAAGGCTACTGCCATCTGGCCTATTTATTAGTTTGTGCTGTTGCAGTATATCTGGGGACTCACCCATAGTGAGCATCAAGTTCACAATTTGCCACTCTTCTGATAACCAAAAGTGCATGCTGCAGTACTCCTGACATATGCATGTGCAGTCTATATGCACTCAAAATACCATGCTAAATTTTTCACAAGTCCAATAAATAATACAGACATGAAAATGTTATTGAAATGCAGATATTCAAACATTTTTGTGTTGGCAAAATGTGTCAACATGAAAATAGTGAGAAACTTACAGAAAATCTAAATAAGTTTGTAATTTTATGGTTTCATAACTTCACGCTTTGTGCTGTGCAGGCCTCTATGGCATCATACCATGCCATAACCATACCATAGAGCACATCAATTAAACATGAACCTTTCCATTAAAGCAAAGTCATCACAAGGTTGGTGAGCCTGGTCCAATTTTGGTGAGTTCTTCTTACAATTTCCTTTAAATTTCTTTTTCTTTTCCCTTGTGAATTTCCATCCTTCTTTCTCCTTGGGCAGTTTGGGGCTATTATGCCCATGCTGATTACACTCAAAACAGGTAATGTTGGATTGAATTTGGCTGCAAATGTGGTATCACCAGCAGTTCGAGTAAGCTGTCAATTAATCCACCTGCAAGTCAACTTCTTCTGGGATGTTACTTATCCCATCAGCATATCCTAACAATCCTAGATCTGTCAAGATGTCACTCATCTTGATCTTCCATACAGTGTAGTTTTCTGCACCCTTCAAAGGGTAAATATGGTATCCATTTGTAGATGTAGAGTCAGACATAGTGTAGGAATTGATGTGTAAATGGGTATATTAATAAATAGAATTGATTTTGCTGACACACGTTGGGAGTAAGAACTGTTGAGCAGACAGTAAGAGAGTGAAATTGCTATATATTACTGGCCTCTTTTCCAAGATCTTACATACAAGTAAGAGATATGTACTAGAATATTCTACAAAGTTCAGTAAGATATAAATGGGTAACTGTTCACAGAGGTTAGCTGTTGGTGGTGCACAGCCTCACTTGGAGACCATTCTCAGACATTCCAGGATTGACCTCAAAGTTCCTCCAACAAAAGTGGGAGGGCAGGACAGATGGGACAAGGAGGGCTGACAAGCAGTGGCATTGTTGGTAGTGACAGGAACTGGTGGCAGCATTGTTGATGGTGGTGGGGATAATTGATGAATATTGGTGGCAACTATTGGAGGGTACAGAGATTTGTCTCAATACTCTACATATTTTTTATTGAAGTTCCCCACCTTTGTTTGTGAATTATTCATATCTATGTCCTATACTAATTACAGGTCTAGTTATGTGGCATTTATAGGGTCCAGCAGGTAGGGGTGACAAACTTGGCAGCCTTTGAAGCTTGCTAGCATGCATGCCCTATGTCCCGGATATTGTTTGAAGGGAAACAATATAGCCAGTTCTGCTCCATGCTAACTATCTCACATATTGCAGTCCAACATACTTATAAATGCCTGGTTGTGATCCTCAAATTACAAGCCTCAGTCTTGACTCTTCTCCTCTTCTTGACCATCTGTAGTCCAGTCATGCGCTTTTTGATTTCTGCTGTTATTGCAGCCATCACAATCCTCCCTGCCTTTTCTGCACCTGCATCCTTGCTGGATATCCAAAGGTACAGTGGCAAGAAGACTGGGAAATATATTGTCATGCTTAAACCTGATGCCACCAAGTCCTCAGTCCTCAAGTCCATGAGAGGAACTGCAACTCACAAATGGGACATCATCAATGGTTTTGGTGGTAAGTTATTTCTCTCTGCATTGCTCATGTGCAAGTTACTGAACCAAGTTTGATGTATAGGTGTGTTCACTGCTGAGGAGTCTGAGGCTCTACAAAGCCATGCCAATGTCAAGTCTATCACTGAGGACAGTTATGTGACTGTATCTGTCACCTAGTTAGTGTTACTTTTGGAGTTATCTTTGACCTTCAACTTACAATTTACACCCCATAGAACCAATGTTCCCTGGGGACTTTCTTGTCTGAGCACCACCACCAAACTTTCCAACCAAGATCCTGAGTCTGCTTGGCTTCCCAGCAGATTACTGCATTCACTAATATTATGCATTTCTCAGAGCTCTCAATTACCAGTACACCTATGATGAATCTGCTGGCTGTGGCGTTGATATCTATATTATCAGTAGATGGCATATATTATCAAGATTTCACTATGATACTGACCTGGCCTTTTATTAGATACTGGTAAGCAATGTACATCTAATTGAACAGAAATTGTTCTCTCATGACTCAACTCTCAAAGGCATCAACATTGAACACATAAGTTAGTTTTGTCTCACCACCTTTTTCCATAATTATACCTTTAGGTCCAATTCAGCAGTTGTACAAGATGGGGGGCAACTTTTGGCCCCTACCCCAATGAGGATGACCATGGTCATGGGATGCACTGCATGTAAGGGCTCTCTTTTCTGACCCACTCACTGCCTGACTGTACCCCACCTAAGGCATTGAAAGCCTTGGTCACATGGGACCCTTGTAGGCCCATTATTTGGTTAGTTCCAATAGGCCTCCAAGGGTCACTTCTAAATTGGAACCAATGATTCAGACTGCTCTAAAAATAGACTGCCTCAGGTACAGT
>JABCKO010023981.1:0-12213 GCA_018855915.1 Tephrocybe sp. NHM501043
CCCCGGCTTCTGCCAGTTGTAGCGTATTGCTTCAGATCCATTTCTATGTCTACGAGACTCGCTCTCAGGACAGCACCACCCAATAATTCATTTTCAATTATCGAACGTGTCAATGCCAGGGTTAATTGTGAGACGTCACAAATGATCAACCAAGGGATTATCGTAGGACAGCGGTTAGTTAGTCAGTCGGTTACTCACGTATAGTTTAGTTGCTGTCTGAGGTCATCGCGGGAAATATTCAATGTCTCATCTGGGCGGAGGATGCCTTATGCTCGAGGAAAATGGTATATAACAGTGTAGAGGTCTTTAGCAATAGTCTCGAATTCTGTAATCTGCGCAGGTTGAGCAACCGAGTGATTCTTAATTATGATTATCAATGAAACGGCTACTGTTTCCCTCGAATCAGCCGGCCAATTGAAACATTATTCCATCCTTTCTCCCTTGTCAATGATCTGGCCTGCTGTCGGGCAGCCCAGGTACCAAGCGATGTCATTTTTGGATAAGCTTCGTGAGTAACGGCCATCTGGAGCCTGTTCTCCTCGTTAGCGGGATCGATACGCATGAGGTGGACGCGCTCCATGTCTGCGATCCTGTCAAATAACGAGAACAAAATTTAAGAAAAAACATGATTATGAGTGCAGAAAACTTACAGGTTTTGAGTATGACCGTTGATTCTTATGATGAACCGAGCTAATAAATTGGGTATCGACGGTATCGCACGTCCAGTTGCTGTCGTGTACGCATCCTGCACCTGGTTCATGGTGCATATATCACCAACGACAACGAGCACTTGCGAAGCATACTTTTCTGGCGCCTTATAATTATCAGAAGAGTGGACATAATGCGCATCACTAGGACACACTCACCTTGAAAACGGCAGAAGCGACGTGACCGATATCTTCTACAGCCTTGCCAAATGGTTCAATCTATTTTGATTGTAGTGATTGTAGGTTGAAACCCACAATGAGTTGTATAGTGGTATCAGGCTTTAGACCGAGTTTCAAGGCACCGACTGCAAAGGATCCTATGATCCCTTCAAAATTCTCCATGAAGAATCCTGGCCGCAATATCCTACGCACTCTTCAGCGGATATCGCAGACTGAAGACATCACTTACGTCCAGTTCAGGCTTTCAGTACTTAGGCGACGAATGTGTCGTTCAATTCTAACTTTTGCGAGCCGGTCCAGAGTCAAGCTGTCGTCAAAGCTTTCACCCCCGCGCTCATAAGAGGAAAAAAGAAAGAAAGAGACGGAAAATTCCACTGCAAGGTCTACGAGAGTCTAAGCACGCTCAGCATAGACATTTATTAGGATAGCAAGAAGATACTAACCTTACCCTGCTTCTCTTCGTTGTCTGCGTTGGCTCCAAGACCAGGAAAAGCTAGCACACAGAAAATGCCCCAAATTCCGCCATCATCCTTTGCGTTCTCGAATATCTTTCTGAGTGAAGGTTCGTCATCAAGATCACCTTCAACAACATCAACAAATTTATCTGAGGACAGCCTTTTCGCTGCAGGAGACTGTGCGTTTCGAGTCAAGGCCAGAATGTGAAATGGGCTCGGCTCTGTAGTGATTTGTGGTCGAAGTGCTGATATCAGTGCTGACCCCTGCTTTCCCGTGGCACCTGTAATGAGAAGGGTCTTCACGCCCATTCCTTGCAACTGGGATGGGAAGAACAAGTCGAGTCTGGAGAGAATGCACGAATACGAGATACCATGCCAGCAAGGGTGTTTGACTGAGATGATCCAGATCCAGCATCAATTTTGATGGTCGATGAAGTCAGAAGTGACTTGAATACTGACAGCAATCATGGTCATGATCATCGCCCATCGCAGGGTTATTGAGTGGAGTTCAGATCGCCTGGGCAACTTCTGCGCCATCGCATACGCGACTATAAACGTAATCTTCTCTTTGCAGCGCTCATAATTCTCTTTCAATTCCAGCCGTCATGCAGGCTACTGAGGCTAGCCAGTCACCAGCTCTTGGTGTGCCGTATCGACAAATACGTGCCCAGTATGACGACGATACCATCACTGTATATCAGGCTTACTCTGAGGAAATTGCTATCCCAGCGGTAGAACATCAAAAGCTATCTGCCTCTTCAGCTTTCAAATCTTCACGGATGACCTAAATCAAGCCAAGTTGGTGTTGGATGATGTATGTTCGTTCAACTATATGCAACTGACATATTCTTATGCAGCTAGATGATAGGTACCGCGCAGGATATTCTTACAAAGACATGGGCCAGTCCCACATTCTAGCGCTCAAGATGAAGCACGAAAACTTCCATCAGTTACTGGCGTCAGCATGCGTCACTCATGGGAATCAACTATCGGAAGAAGAGAAAATGCGACCTGTGCGCGTACAATGGGATCCTGAAAGGACACCGGCACTTGAACCCCTTCCGTACAGGAGCATTCAGATCGGAATATCAAACCGTTTAAGCAAGAAGTGGGTCAACGAGTGGGTTGTAAACATCGAGGATGTGACGGCCAGGGCGATGGCTTTAAAGGACGCATTGGATACGGACAAGTCCTTGGCGCTGGAAGATCTGGTTGTCAAAGGCTTGGTTCCTCGTGAGGAAGTTTATGAGGTGTCGAAGGAACTACGGCAGATCCTGAAGATGAAGTTGGAATAGACTCCCGGCTTTTGCCAGTGAGTACACCATTGACATTGCATACACCGCTCCATATCCACTTCTATTTCCCACCAGGCAGCACCGCCGAAGGATTCATTTTCGATTATCAAATGCGTCAAAATCCGAGTAGGCATCACGGATATGCCAGCTCAATCCCAGTTGAATGGACTGCATTATGATGCGCGGTTCGCCGCCCAAGTTTAAGTTATATTCAAGGCCACGAGGTTCCCTCACTTTCCATCTCATACCCCTCGCAACTGCTCGTCATATTCATATTGATAATTTCGAACGGTATTCTAATCAAACGTGATGGCGCTCATGTTCATATCCTTACTTGAATATAACGAGACTCCCTCAACAGTTGACTCGCTCCAAGGAAGAACTTCTATATCGAACCTCTATCGTTTTCCCGCCACAGACATGGCATTGTGTCCAACGTGATCTATATATCCATCCAGCCATGACTCGGCTATGGACAAGGCCCATCAGCTATATTGGGATATGAGGCACCCAGAGCTAATATGAAACTGACATCCATGCTTTTTTAATAGATGTAGCAAAATGGCTCCAAAGCAGACCTGCGCCTACTACTACTATATAACACCCATCGCCAAGGACACGTTCTTTCCTTACCCGCCCGAACTTCATCTCCACTCATCCTCCCTCGGCGGTGTAGTGACTTCACGATGGACTTGCCCATTGACGATATTTTGGCAAGCCTCAGTGACTACGCAGCGGTACGGTATACTAATGGTGAGTAAACCTGACCATGGGCAAAGTTAAAAGCATGACGAGCTTTCTGAATAGTCTCATTTCTGGTGAGCTCCTGGCCTGGTGACACAGGTTAAAACTTGCTTATGTGGTCACCCTCTTCTGAGATGCTTCTTATCTACGATCACCTCCTTACATTCGGCGATGAGGTTCTTCTTTTGTTGCTATAGCTTGACAGCGTTGAACCAGTTCTACAGGTCTCAATTGTCTGGAAGTGCGTCTCACCCGAATCCTCCAAAGTGGCTAAGAGACAAACCTTGCTCCCCTTATAACTAGACTCCCATGGCAACCCCCCAAAATATCCTTCCTCGTGGTTCGGTATATTATCCCTCCGATGTTAATGTATGTTCAAAGTCATACCACTGTTTATCAATGAGGTATCTGACATCTACTGCAAGATTTGACGGACTGAGTGTGTGTTCCCATTCGATAAACGCCTACTGACTCGTTGAGACGATCCTATAACCGCAGCACCATCGATATATTTGGGGGAGAACGTACGCCTCAGTCACTGATCCGCGCCACTCCCTAAAGCTCATTCTTCAGACGTATGTCTCCTCCCGGCTGAGGTTATTAACGACCCTAAATGCTCCGCGTCAGCTGCAATTTTATAGCCAAATGGACAGCATGGTAAGTGCCACCATCCCCTCACTTGCAAATTCGTGGTTGATGAGATATCATATTTACTCCAGGCCGACAGTTTTGTCTCTTGCTTCTGTCGATGTTATCCTTATCCTTCGAATATCAGTCATATGTGAGTGCCTCCATAACCGACTAGTGAGAACCCGATTTACTGAGACATGATTCTACAGACGGACAAAAGAAGGTAGTTGATCTCTCGATCTGCCTACTTCCAAAACACCGACTCAAAATGCGAAATGCAGAACATAACATATTCTCTTTTTGCGCTCTTCTTATGTGAGAATGTCAGACATCCTTCCCTACTGGACTCCGGATACTGACCTGCTTGTATTCGTAATAGGCACACTAGTAGCCTGGATCGGCCTTTGTGTGAAAATCATGTTGTATACTTCTTGTGCGTCTTCTCCAGTTTCGTCAGTCGACACCTCATAACCAATATCTGGTTGTCAGCCCAAGCAGGAGGGGACCTTTTTACCGGTTGCCTATACATGGCCCCTAAATATTTTTACGCTGCTTGGTAATTCATTTCGCTCTTCACCAGTGGTAACATGTCCTAACCATGTCTGTTGCTATAGGATACCTCCTACTGTGTTCGAGAGTTGGCCTTACTCCCTGAACATTATGACTTCGTGCTCACGATATCTAGCTGTCATCATCGGACTCACCCTGTACAGAATTCTCCAACTTAACAAACTCTCCCCAACGTATGTCCTTTTTATTTAGGACCAGGCTTAGTGCCAATATTAACGATCATACTCCCCATAGTCTAACTGTTCTTGCTCGCGACTCTATCACATTCTTCGTCATTATATTCAGTGGGTATTTTTTATTCTACCAACGGCTCCTCGATAAAGATCAACTCTTGATTACTTTGAAACACTAGTTATGCTCCTCGCGAACCTCTTCATCGCAAGATATGGGAAAGGATTTATTGGCGCTCTCCTTATAGTGTATGTCGGTTTACCTTGTGAGCGCCGAGCTACGGAATGCTCAATTATGCATGAAGGCCATGTAGTGTCGTCGCATGCATCGCTGTAAGTCCCTTTATGTCGCGCCCTGTAATTGCTCGTCTTAACCACTGATTCTTCAACAACAGACCGCGAGAATGACTCTCAACATCCGAGAATCAATCGCCATAACGTATGAGCTCCCACCCACCAATGGCGATATCGAACTTGAGTCCTTTGAAATACCAAGAAGAGGCCCGGCGACAGACACGACACATAGGCAAATCGCGAGTTCTAGTCATGCGCATGATTAGGTCGCAAGGTTGACGTACGATGGAGAGTAGCCGCCATTGTATGTATGTATTAGAAGGCTCGAAGTCAGACTCACAATTACACTTGGTCGTATACCAATACCCAAAATTTTACAATGAGCAGAGTCCAATGAAAGAAAGGGGTCAAAATGATTCCTCTCCCATGCTTAACGCCCTTCAGAAGGTCCAGATTTGGTTCTTGTTTCCAGAAGTGCAGTCCCACGTCTGAACCTGCTTACCATTGGCCGTAGAACCGTTGGGAAAGTCGAGACATTGTCCTGAAAGCGATGTAATCAAAGCGACGCGAAGACAAAAATGGTGAAGAGCTTACCAGTCCCATCCAGCTGGATACGCTTGTCCTCCGTGTAGTACCAGGCCTGAGACGGGAGACCGACCTCGCTAAACGTCTTGATCGTCACTTTGTCGCCATTCTTAGGGTACCCTAGAGTGAAGGATGGTCGGTTAGAAAATCGGTAGCCAGTGGTCCAAACGAGAAGATACTTACCTGATCCAGCATCGACGTTGAAAGCAGGACTATCGAAAAGACTAATGAGAGTGTACCCAGCAGAAATGAGCCATTGTTGAGCCTTGCTGCCGTTGCAGTCATAGCTAACGGGGAGGACTCAATTTAGACTGGGTTTGACTATGTAATTTGGGCATACGTACACTTGCACGGCTGTCCCATTAGCGACAACACCACCCCGAACATCTAAGCACTTCGATTTGTTGCCGTTAGGATGAATGGTGACAGGGGGACTGTTCCTCGGTGGAGGGAATACGCCGCTCGGGCAGAATCTAGTTGTGCGTTGCGGCTATCAGCTATTATAACATGGATGGGAATAGAAAGTGTTCACGTTACAGTATATCCAACGTCAGTTCCAGGGCATCGATATAAAGGAGGCGTTGGAGGGGTGGTCGAGGGAGGAGGGAACGTAGTAGGAGGTTGATGGTACACCGCATTGCACGCCTTGTTGTCGCACATCGCGACCTCGCAAAACCCGTTGCTCTGTAAAAACGTCAGCTTGGGTTCACCAAAGCTCTCCAAATATTACTTATACGTACTGGTGCAAGGGAAGGCGTGATCCTCACTCCTGTGTTGAGACGCTTCTCGTCCGCGATGTAATAGTAGTCGTCCTAAGGTGTCAGCTTGAAAGTCAGTGACAGGTAGAACAAGAACAACCCCTAAATCTGACCTTGCCATAGAACCCAGCTTTTGTGCCCGTAAGGCCATCAGCACTTGCTCCGTTGGCGTCCGTGTATATAGACCCGGCCCAATCTTTCGCCTGATTGAGCTTTAAGGTCGTCCTAACTGCTAATTTCCCTTGACTCTTTCCGTCGACGAAGATGTTGACGTTCTGTGGGCAGTTGTTGAAGACATTGATGACTCGTGCCAGGGAAGTAGTAATCAAGAGGGAAGAGGTAGTAAAAAGTAAACTGCGCATAGTTGAAGGCCTAAAGCTGGTTGGTGGCAGAAGTGCTTGGTGTACTAATCTCCTCAGGACAGAAAATAGGAATGGTGACTTATATATAAATTCTTCACGGCGACTAGAATGCCGAAATGAAACTGAATTGAGTTGCCAAGGCCGGACTAAGGGCACACGAGTCTCGCACATCTGCCTTCCGGGCCTCCAGTCCAGACGTCAACGTAAATTGGTCCGAAGAAGAGGTCGAAAGTGTCTATAGGAGTACAGGTTTGCCGAACCCCGAGATCGAACTGCGTACGTCACCAAAATGCAGTTTTCAGATAAACGATTCTTCGTGTTGCATGGTGCGCATGCACAATGAGGGGAGGAGCTTACCCAACCAGATAGGGTTGCGGAGGAAGGGGAGTGGATACTCGAATGCGGGCAACAGTTACGGACACAGCATGTCGCGACGAGCATGGGGTCGGAGACAGCCGACATAATAGGATCGAAGCAATGCTATTGTAAATGAGTTACTGACTGCGTCGAAGAGAGGAAACCATTGCGGCGTTGCCCGAGGGGATCGACCCCATAGGGGTCACTTCGTCCCCAACTGACAACGGGTCACGTGTAATTGACCACACCCTTAATTCAATCAATATATATTACTGCTATGTATGAGACGTTTCTCCAATATCTGACTCCTAACATCCTAGCGCCTAATTGATCCTTATTCTGTCGTCCCACACTGAAAACCTACCACAACTTGGACAAGTGCCGGAAGTTGATGCTTGCCATGAAAACACCCAACCCGCTGATTAAAATCACACAAGGCACTCTGTAGGTGCAGGCCAGGCAAAACTTGTACGTCTCCCAGGCGGCGTATTTCCTGCAGAAACATTGATTGAGCAATGAAGAATGAATCTTTTCTACAGAAACGTGAGAGAGAGATGGTCGAAGAACCATCATTTTTCTTCTGCAGTTTTTGACCAGGGCATGTTCTGGCGCCTTCAGTGACGAGTGTAAAAATAAAGTCTGAACACGAAACCCAATATTGTTGTGGTTGGACAACGAACGTAGCTATTGGACATGGATACAAATGCAAGAAGATGATAGAAGTGGAGCACTTTGGCTTATGAAGCCTCGCTCAATTACTCATGAGGCGGAACCTTTGGGTGCCCTGGATAGAAGCTAGTAGACGGAAGTACTGAAGTGCAGTGGTTTGCAATTGCTGAGCCTTCTAGAGCAGTGCTTCTACGTTCTTGAAGCAATATCTACAGGAATAAGGAGGGTTAAGGAGGGAAGAGTTTATTATGAGAATGGCGAAGGCAACCAATAGATTTTATGTAGATGACGACTTTAATTGACCCAAGAAAAGTTCACCGCACACCTTCGGAAAATTGATAGAAATTCAACCTAACATTTGTTATAAAGAGTTTGCACATTTTAAACTTGGGCGTTGTTTCAAATATTTATATCATCTCCGTGCTCAGTACCATGTTAAAGATTTCCGCTTTGGAGCTCTGGGAAATTCGAGCTGCAACTGACAAAGTCCTGATGGGAAGAGTTCAAATCCATCCTGACGAGAAGTTTCCCGCAAAACTGCATAAAACTCTCAGTACATCCTTTCACAAATTACATGCCTTGAAAATGAGTTCTTGCTCATCGGACCTTTGACACCCTTGGCAGGGTTGGAGCCAATGGCTCCAGGAGGGGGGTGGGTCTATGCCAACTGTGGTGGTTGTGGCCTCGATCTAACGGAGCGAGAATTTATTATATTTCATTCTCAGCGGTATAAAGTTATAAACTTACGAACTTTTCAGTAGATAAGTTCATACCAATCGTTCTGGTGGTGAGTACTGGTATGTCTGTTCCTAGCGGAGCTGAAGGTGTGGAGTTCGTGAGCGGATGCACGTATTTGTCACGTGGGATATTATATGGAGTAGTTTTTAGAGGAGCCAGTATGCAATGATTTATGTGAGTTCGTCCAGAAGGATGCTTAAAGAGGGAAGAGAATGCGAAGAAACTTTCCGAATGCCGACGGAGGGAACGGCTCGCTTCCGGATGACAAAGAATGACGCACAATCAAAACTGAGATTTGGATAGCAGATCAAAAGCTGTGGGGAGATTTCAATAATCTTCCGCACTTACACTCACTCCCACTTTGAGACGATGCCAGGCGGACAAAATCGTGGCAGAGGAAATCGCGGCGGCCCTCGTGGAAGACCGTATCGCGGACGAGGACGGGGCAGGGGTGGATTTGGGGGCGGTGGTGGTAGCGAAGGATATCACACATTGAGCGAGATGGGCGAAGTGTACTTGATGGCGGATAGTGCGTATGACATTACCAGGCTCAGCAGCAACACGAGTATACGACAGGGTTAATATGGCACGCAGACTATCACAACAGTTCAAATCCAAATACAGGGACAGTATCGCCTCGTGCACGAGGGCGTGGTAGAGGAGGTTCAAACTCAAATTCGGGGTCAAAGACGCCCAGAGGCAGGGGCAAAGGACGAGGGGGTACTAGCAATGATTTCACTTCGCCGAGAGGACGTGGTGGGTTCAATGACTTTGGCTCACCGAGAGGACCCGCTGGAATTAGCGATAATTCTCCTCGAGGAGGCCGTGGAAGAGGCCGTGGCGGATCCAAGTTGGGTCGCGATGCCCCTCTCTCCGACCTATTGTTCCAGGAACGCCCTCTCTTGCGGCCTATAGTCTTCGTCCCTTCGGTGCACACGAAAACTCTGTTCCAGGAAGAGGAAGATATCTTGCAGGCAGTTGTCGAGGAAGTTGGTGCGTATCCATTCTTTTCACAAAAATTTGTTCTTGAACTGTTTCTTGATAGGCGACGAAGAACAGAGCCATGTCCCAACTGCAGACCGCGTTTTCCGTGTGTTCAGTGGTGGAAACATTCCGCGCATGCCCTCGGAAGCCGAGGACGACAATGGTGACGAAGATGAATTGGAAGAGATCGACTTCAACGACTTGGCTAAGATTATGGAGACTCAGACGCGTCCCGTAATCAAGACGGAAGTCGAAGTCGTAGAGGAACAATTCTTGGGTATCCGACTTGGTTCGAAATCGACGCCTGAGCTCCCTTCTCCGGCGGAAGGTATGGACGTAGATACCGCTCAGCTGCCTCAAGTTGTCCTCCAAGATTCTTCACCTTCTGCTGTTGAAGGGACACCTGTCATGATCGACGACGCGCCTGTGCACGTTCCCACCCCACCACCAGACGTCGAACCCTTGGGACCGATCCTAGTCACCGACAACTCTTTGTCGATTCAACTTCAACAAGAACCTGTAATCATACAAGAGCAAACCACATCTGCCATTATCATCGACGACAATCTCCAGGAATCTATATCTAACCCTCCCAGGCAAGGTTCCGCCCCCATGGCTACTGAGGAGCTTACAGGCTTCTGCATAGACACCGATCCATCACCAGTCGATGAGCCAGCGCCCGCGCCAACCGAAGCGCTTCAAGCCACAGTCGCTGACTCTCCTCAGTTGGATCACAAGATCTCCGAAATGACAATAGAACAAATCATCGTCGCGACCAATTCGATTCCTGCAACCGCCCACGAAACATTTGACGGGCTATTCTACATTGACACCCAGCCTTCCCAACTTGAGGCCCCCCACCAAGGGAAGCCTCAACTCCTAGAAGATGACGAGGAGATCATCGTTTACGTCCCTCCTCATCCTGGGCGAGTCTCGCCTCTGCGTCCTTCGACATCGACGTCCGCAGCCTCGTTCCTCCCTTCCACGTCCATATTAACAGGTACAACGACGTTATCCCAAATCGCTTCGACTTCTACTTCTACGACGTCAACACCACCACCACCTCGCCGTCAAGCACCCCCACCATCCTTCGACTCCGTGTCTTTCTCATTCACCCCCACACCCAAGAAAGGGCGTGAATTCTCCAGCCTGCGGAAAAACAAAGCCAAGGCGCAGCTCAAGCAGCGCAGGCAAGAAAGGCATGCGAAGCGGAGCAGGCTTGAGCGGCAGGTGCTCTTCGGTGGTGGGTCGTTTGGGTCGTTCGGGGGGATGATGGAGGAAGCGAAGCTGCGGGGGTCGGATTATGACCCTCAGTGGGATGATCGGAGGCGGGGAGATTCAGATGTCGAATGGGGTGATTCCGATGAGGAGCAGGATGTGGGTGCTGAAGGTGAGAATGGGTTGGCGGAGGGTATGGACTTGGACCCAGATTTGGAGGGAGCAGGGGAAGCGATGAAGAGGTTCGCGAGGAGCATGGGTGCGGAGGGGAGCCGGTTCGTCACTATGGATGATATCGCGGATGGGGAGATGATGAGGATGGAAGATTTGGATGCAGAACGGGAGAGGTGGAATATGGGAAGCAGTGGTGAAGATGAGGATGAGACTACGGATGATGATAAGGAGGTTGAGGAGATTGTGCGCACGGAGGAACGAAGGTTGATCGCGGAATCTGGGGATATGGACGGTTTGGAGGATGAGAGTGATGAAAGTGATGAAGATGATTCGGACGACGACGACTTTGAGGGGAGCCCCAGGGCAAGCTTCCAGGCGAGATTGGAGAGGCTGAGGAAGGGCAGCACGAGTGCTAAGGGGAAGGGGAAGTTGCGCGCTGCACAGGGGGAAGATGAAGAGGATAGCGATGAAGGTGATGATGATGATTATTTCGATCGGGCAGACGAAGATGAGTTCATGATTGAAGAGATGATGGTATGTTACATGCTTCGCTTTTGTTGTGATCACTGCCATTCACCTTTTTTTGCTTCTTCCAGATGGCTTTGGAGAAGAACTCGGATGTCCTGGGCTACGGAAACGATCGCAAAGCGAGGAATCGACTTTTCCGAGCCGTGCGAAATGGTGCTTTCGAGGACTTGAATGATCTGTTGGACTTCAAACCCGCCCGTAAGCCCTCATTCACTTTTCTGTCTATCGACGTTGGAGTACTCACTTGCTCACTTTTGTTGTAGGTAAAAGCAAGGACAAGTATAAAGACCTCCCTCCAGAACTACAGGAGCAATGGAAGAAAGATCGCGACAAGAAGGCAGAAAACAAGCGCCTGCGTTACATCAAGCGCCTCGAGTTCGCCGCGGACCCAATGTCGCCCAACAAAGGCGGCAAGAAAGGGCGCAAAGCGATGCTCGCCGCTGCCAAGCTCGATCCTACGATTACTATCTTGCCGAACAGGGTCATAGACATGACAACGCTGGTGCAACAGATCCGGCGGTTCGTGAACGACCTCAACGGCCCGCAGACGATGTCGCTCCCGCCGACGACAAAAGAGACGAGGAAGGCGATCCATGAGATGGCGTTGGCGTTCAATTTGAAGAGTGTTAGTAAAGGAAAGGGCGATGCGAGATATACGACGCTTTCGAAGACGAGTAAGACGGGGTTGTGGGTTGATGAAAGGAAGGTGGCGAAGGTTGTGAGGAGGTCGGGAGGTAAGGGAGGAGGGGGTGGTGGTGGGGAATTCATGGGATCGAATACTCGTGGTGCACGTGG
>JABCKO010023982.1:0-12101 GCA_018855915.1 Tephrocybe sp. NHM501043
GCCCTGGGGGTTCCTCATTGCCCGCTCACGCAAGGACACCAATCACCTCAGCAGTACAGTGTTACACTCTCTATCCCTAAAACTTTATCTAGCTGATAGAAGGCTCATTTCGCGTAGTCAAAGGACATGATGGCTAGTTTTCAAGCCATAGTTTATTGTTTAGAATGTCAATTCGCTGCAGCCCGACTACGCAGGCCTGTGGGGAAACATCGAATCACGGTTTTTTGAGCAGCCTGTGTAAGGGTGGATGTTGCTGTCATAACTGATGACAATCCCTTTGAGGGTGGGCTCGAAAATGAGATCAAACGATATCTCAAGTTTGAAGGTGGTTGTGGTGACTTTCGACGCCCTCTCGTATGGTGGAGGGTATGTAATCTCAATTCTTGCTTAGATGCTGGTGGCCATTGAACTCGTTGCAGAACCATGCCTCATCTTTTCCGGTCATTTCTCGCATGCCCATGCAATACTTGCAGCTAGTGTGACTGTTGAATGCACCTTTACCAAGTCTGGTCCCATTTGTGCAGATCTTTGGAGTTCACTCAAGGCAGAAACCATCTCTCATGCACTTTGGTCTAAAGTATGGATACGCAATTGTCTGTTTGATCCTAATCTGCCCACTGTCCCCCACAAGAAGCACAGTTCATAGTGAATTTATGGCAAATTTTCATCTACCCCACAACAACTGTATAATAACCAGTTATATACAGTAACCTGTTAAGCAGATAAAGGATGTATTTAGTTAAAGCAGTACAAACAATTTATACTACTGAAGAAGTGGATACAATGACATCAGGATATGACATAGAAGTGGATACATAGGTGCATAAGTGGAGGATAAACATATAGTAAGAATCTCTATGATAAACTGAAGTGGCACATACATGCAGCCACTGAGGTCATGTGTGCATGGGCTGCCTCAAAATAACAGTAAGGATCCAGCAGCTGACATGTCAAGACAGGAAATTACAAGTAGCCCTAGGACCAGAACTATAGAGGACATTAACAGGAAACACAAAGCTCACCTCTCTTCTGACAAATTTTTATTGAGAACCTGGGCTCTCTCTTATACAAGACCTGGCTTGACACTCAGAAGGGCAACAAGACTGCATTGAGGTGGTCAGGGCCATACATTATCCATAAAAAACTACATGATACAACCTATCAGTTTTAAGAACTTGATGGTACTGTTTGTCAGAAATCAGTGGCAGCTAACTATCTTAAGATTTTCTATTTTTGAGAAGACTTTCAGACAATCTGGCCTTTCTCATCTAAAGTATATTTTCAAGGTCACCCATTCTACAGGTTTGAAAGAGCTATGAGAAGTTCTGAAGATCTTTCTTTCTTTTAGATAGAAACAATTTGATTTCACTCATCTGCAACAATGAGGCCATCATTGAAACTTTGTCCCACTTATAGGCAAGATATCAGACTCACTCTTGAGACTGATTAGATTTGATCCTTCATCAATTCCTAAAAGGAGAGAAGGGGAGACTTCTTGTCAGTTTAGACAGCCAAGCTGACAGGATAAGGTGAAGAGTGAGATCTGCACTGGGCAGGATGACCAACCAGACTGTCAAAGGAAGGGTTTCCAGTGTAAAGGTAGGAAGCAAGTTGATGGGGTGGGACATGACATTGACATCAAATGCACAATGCACGAAGGTAGGGGGGACCTTCTGTGCAGCCTGGAGGATAAAATGACCCATTCTCCTCAGTATTCAACCTCACCAAAATTGTTCTTGTCCTTAGGCCTGGTATCCACACAAATTTCAGTTCTTCCAGATTGTCACTTCTTTCACTGGTTCCTGTCACACAGTTTAAGTCCAGTCTCCTTGGTCACTGCTCAACTCTGTTGAACTAGGGTACTCCATTGTTCAACTTGCTCAAGAGCATTCTCAAAGTCTCTAATGATACTGGCTGTGGTTGGTGTGGTGTCCAACACTGGGCTAGATGCAACAAAGGCTCTGGGCAACTTGAAAGGTATGCCTTTGTTTGTCTAAAAGCCCCTTGCAGTGCACTCCAGATGATGAGCTTAATGGCAATGGATCACTGAAATCACCATCAAACAAGTTGTCAAATGCTAGGACTAGCAACAAAATTGTATAGCACACTTAGTATAAACCTTTAGATTGTATTGAATGTCAAAATAGGTTTATATTGAGATGTAGTGAACTTTTTAATTGAGAACTTATTTTGTTGTCCAAATGGATCTTGCAAGTTCAATTCCCTCTATAACCCCAGAAGCTATGGCTTTGGAATGCTATTCAGACTACTCCCTGGGGCCTGATAGTCCTGATAATACTTGATATTTTCTTCCCTCTTTCTCCTCCCTTTTATAATATTTCTAGGCACATGGACCATCAGGTCCTGTTGCCCTACCTGCTACTCCTGTCCTCTAGCCTATTCTATGAGCCTGGTGAATTGTATTAATCCAGGGGAAGTACTACATGGGGCCTCTTGGCACCACATTGTGCTTTCTGAACCTTTTTCCTCATTGTTCTCTCCTGGCTTGGTTTCCTGGCTTGTTAAAGGTGTTGATATGTGCCCCTCCTCCTCCTCTACCATTTTCAACTACTCCAAAGATCTCCCTCCTCATGGGATGCATCAGGAGATGTGATGCACCTCCAGTAGTGAACAAGGTTGTTGTTGATCTGGTTATAACATCATTGACATCATGGCCTGGTCTGAACTGGGTACCAACCACTTGCTGAGCTGACTTCCCCTTTTGGCTCAGCTCTGTCAGATAACTCCATCCTACTTGCCTTTGCCTCTCTGCTGCTGGGGTGCATATATCCTCAGTGCTTCCCTCCCTCACCACCATGTCTCTACATGGGATATACCCTATCCAAGGCTTTGCTTTCTTTACAACTGCATGGGGTTTACCCTGGAAGCATGTCAGCAGTATTAAGGAAGGCTATGGTATATGTCTCTATTTGGATGCCAGTTGGGTGTTGGAGGAATGTATATTCCTGTAACATGATGGTAAGCATGCTGAACATTGTAGAAACATGCTAGACAGACCTCAATGGTGACTACCATACCCTCCTTCAGGCTGTGTGTGAATGAGGTCAATTCCTTTTTGTTGCTGGAAATTAAAAAGGCTCATGATACTACTTGGTAGACTCATATAAATGTATAAATCATAAGAACTAAATGATGGTATACTAAGAATGGTTGAGTATATTAATCACCTACCCCAATGCAGTGACTGAGGAAATGTGGGTATAGCACATATTCCAGGTTTTTGTCACTTCAGATCAAACCCAAGCTGCTTCAACTCTTGCCAATGACAGTCACATAACTACCAATGTAGATTGTGCAGACTGAGCTGAGTGCTCTCATGGCAGAAGAATTGTGGCATAAAGGTTCTGCAGTTCTGTGAAGGTCTTTGAGGCTGGGTATGTTCACGCTGACAATGGTAAGAAAATGAGCATGGTTACACAATGGATACCCAGGGAGCATATTGATATCAGAAGCATAACCACTGAAAGGGCAGATTTAGTGTGATGAGGCACTGAGTGGTGAGACACTGGAACTATGGCATGCTTATACTCACATCCAGTGTTAATGAGAATGGTCTCTTCCTGCTGAACAAGATGATTATTGGAAGTGTAATGGATTATAAGAGCTTTGGGCCTGTCATGATCTGTTTAAGCTGGAGATCTAAGAAGTAAATTGAGCAGTACATACCCAGACATGACAACAGGAACATAGGCTGGTTGCTGCACTGAACATAGTACAGAGATATTCAAAGTGAGCCACCAAAGCAGTCTCAGATATACCTGGGTGTGTAAACCACATTGTCTAATAAAAATGTTCAGTAACCTTTGTGCTCATATTTTGAGGTCCTTACCTTGAAATGGGCACATTCACTGATATCTGCTGCTGCTCTCATGATGCACTGTTCTGCATTACTTTTGATTGCCTGCAGCCTTGCTACCTTTGATGTATGTGGGCATTGTGTCTTGGACAGCAAGTCAATGATGATGTCATAGTCAGCAGCTTTATGAAGGCTTGTTCTGCAGCAAATATTGAGCATTGAGAGGTCATGAGGAAAGAAAGGTAAATAGACACACTTTGCACCATCCCATTTCTCTGTGGCCAAGTTCTTGCCACTGGAAAATAGTGTCATTTGGTAACCTCAGGAATTAGATGTTTTCTCTATTGGACAGGTCCTTCATCATAGTGATTAGCATAGTATTCAAGATTTACAAACTGAGGATGACTGCAGAGTCTGGAGTCTGGCTCTTCAAAACCTGTCAGATACCAGAAGTCTGAAACTTGACAATACTTGTAGATTGTGAGACACAATCAGTGTAAAGTTGTGTCAGTGCATTTAGAAATATATCTTGGGACTAAGTAGACCAGCAGCTTGATCAACACATACTTTTGCTCATATACTTTATTGGTGAAGCCATGAGATGAGAAAAGCAAGGTGACTGTTAATTGCAACCACTAGTAAAAATTTAAAGTAGAGGCCATCCCCACTCACTGAGAGTAGATGGCATCACATTTTTAAGGCTCCAACCATATACTATACATATACAGTATTTAACTATATAGGCCCTGCCCACACCTAAATAACTCATTCAAAACCCTCTCAAAAATCTCCACTTCATCTATCCTCAATATTCACCACATCCCCAACATCATAACACAGTGTCTGACACATCCGACACATCCTCAAGCATCTATAGAATTGATCTGCTAAAAGGGGCTGAAAATTATGTGGTCTGGAAAATTAAGATGACTGATATATTAACTGACATTGGGTACATCAATTGCATAGATGTTAATGTGAAGGAACCAGAGGAAACAACTGCCAAAGTCAAATGACATGTCAAAGATCAAAAGGCACTGTCCAACATCCATTTATGTTTAGGAGACACTGCTCTCATGTATATCATGGGACCAAAATCAGTGAAAGAGGCATGGACCACCCTCCAATCAATATACAAGGCTTGCAGGGCTATTGGAATCATATAACTGTTTAGCACAAATTGTTCCATGCACAATGCAAGGACAGGATGAGCATAGAAGAGCATATTTGCATGCTCAAAGGGCTAGTTGAAGAACTGGCAGCCCTAGGATCAACTATCAACAATGAAGAATTCAGCATTATATTGCTCACCTCATTGCCTGACTCTTGGAACTCCTTTATATCTGCCATTGACTCCAATACCCTCAAGGAAAGCTTGAAATTAATTGCCCAAGATTCAGAAGAGGATCATCAGATACATGCACACAACTCAGGAGACACTGTTCTTGCTGCAAAATACAACCCCAATATCACCTGCTATGATTGCAAGGAAAAAGGGCATATGGCACTGAACTGCCCAAAATGTAAAGGGAAGAGTAGGAAGAAGAAGCACTGGAATGGGAAGAAGAACTACAAATTGGACTCACCTAACATTTCTGATGAGGCCCACCATGCATCTGTGGATACCTATGCCTTTCTGAGCAATGACAATATTGCTTTCACAACTTTCTCATCTGACTCCATGTTGGCTGACTTAGCTGCTATATACATCTTTCATGATTGAGCTGCATTTGTGTCCTATGTCAAAACACCTGGACACAAAATCCAAGGTTTTAGGAGCACTGCAGGCATTGGCTGAGGCAATGTAAAGCTTAGATACAACATTGACAGTCAAACATTTGATATAATATTGGAAGACATTGTCTATGCACCATCTGCACCATATAACCTTATCTCACTGAGCTGAATCATGGATGTAAATTTTAGGGTCTGGCTTTGAGGGGCAGAAGATGGATATCTTGCCCAAAAACAGTAAACAACCCATTTTATGTGGACAGAAAGTTGGGTGGCTCTATAATGTGGATGCATTAATCCTATCTCCAGATGTGGCACTAACCAGATCAGTGATTGCATGTACCTGGACCAAATGGCACCAGACTTTTGGACATATGCATAGTGGAGCTGTTAAATCACTGAAAACCAAAAGGATGGTTACTAGAATGGAAGTGGATACTTGCCAATCATCTGAGAGCCAATGCAAAGCCTGCATTCAGGCAAAGCAACATGTGACACCCTTTCCCAAAGAATCTGATACAATTTATTGAGAAATCAGTGATATGACATTCACAGATCTATGGGGACTAGCTTGTATCATGGGAATCAAGGGCAAAAAATACATGTGTTGTTTCACAGATGGAAAGGTGTGACAAACAATCTCATAATTCATGAAACAGAAGACAGAGGAAAACACCATCAAAGCCATTGAATATTATCATGCTAGTGTAAAAATGCAAACAGGAGGAACCTAAAGGTCATGCATTTTGACAATGGGAAGGAATATGTTAATGAGAAAGTATGTGATTATCTCTCAAAATCACAGCACCATGATCATCAGCCCAAAATGGTGTGGCAGAACATGTCAATCGGACTTTGGCAGAACATGCACATGCCATGCTAATCCAACACAATATCCCAAAATTCCTTTGGCCTGAGGCATGGGCATATGCTCTTCCTCAAAAACTGATCTCCAATGCATGCCCTACTTGACAAAACTCCAGAAATTTTCACTAGCAAGAAACCTGATGTCTTACATCTACAAGAATTTGGAATCAAATGTTGGGTACTCCACAAGGGTGCCAATATCAGAAACTCAATCCAAAATCTTGGGCCTTTACCTTTATGGGTTTATCAGATGAATTGCATGCATGGTGATATTACAACCATGATACATGCAAAGTGCTAACATCACAAAATGTGATCTTCATCTGAGAAATGCCAAAGGTGGACCTGGAAGATGATGATGTCCCTCTGACAATTGAGGGAGAGAGGAACAAAGAAGGCAATCTCTCAGAGGCACAAACAATGGCAAAAACACCACCTACATTCATTTCAAAGCCCAGCACCACATTTTCTTTATCTAGTGCCACAGCTACTCCATCTCAAATTCCTATATGCAAGAGATCCACACAAATTGTGTTACAACCTACACTCAATTACAGGATGCTGAACAACCCTGCAGCCAGGGGACCATGCAAATGGTATCATCATATCTCTATTAAACTTTTTGATTCATCAGATGTTGACTCTGCAAACATTGCAGACATACCTGACATTATGCTACTCTCCAGCACAGACAGCAAACCAACATCTATTGACCAGGCACTCTCTAACTCTATTTGGCATAGCTCAATTAAAAAAGAGCTAGATCAATACAAAAACTCAAGACATATGAACTCATGCAATTACCTCTAGATCGAATGGCTATTGACTCCAAATGGGTCTACAAAGTAAAAACAGATGGAAAAAGAAAATTTGTAAAGGCAATATCTCACCTCATTGCACAAGGATTCACCCAGCAACCAGGTATCAACTACAATGAGACATATACCCCTGTGGTATGCATGGATACCCTGTGATTCCTTGTAGCACTATCAGTATCACTCAAACTCTTGTTTCATAATGTAGAGGTGGTCAGAGCCTATCTCAATGCACCCCTCAAAGAAGACATCTACCTAAGCCAACTGCCAGGATTCAATGATGGAATGACATGCATTGGAAGCTAAATAAACCATTTATAGTTTAAAGCAGGCTGGCCATGCATGGAACAAGATGCTCAATGACTTCTTCAAGGAGTTAAAGTTTATATAGCTTATTTCTAATCAATGTGTATATGTTCAAGGCCGTGGCAACACCACAGTAATCATTGCTATACATGTGGATGACATGACAATTTTTGCACACACAACCCACATCATAGACACTGTCAAGCAAGAACTTGGCAACAAATTCAAGATTACAAACCTATACAAAGCAAATCAAATTGTCAGCATCACTATCACTCAACTAGGAAATGGAGAGATCAAATTATCTCAACAGCTCTATTTTGAGAAGATAATTACATACATGAAGCTTTAGAATGCCTACCCAGTGTACACACCACTTGATCCAAGTGTCAAATTATCTAAACTGATTAACACTGAGGAACACCACCATCACATCAGCTGTCTATACCCTACTGCCATTGGAATGCTCATCTGGGCATCAATATCCACACAACCAGACATCTTGTATGCTGTACAACACCTCTCACAATGCACACACCATCCAGAACCAGCACACTGGACTGCTGTTCAATGCATTTTTCAATATCTCAAGGCAACAATGGATCACAGCATTATCTATTTACCATCAACCCTAGATGTCAACAATTTTATATTTACTCAGATGCTGACTGGGGAAATAATACAGATAACAGTAAATCAATTTCCAGATATGTTACCATGCTATCAGACAGACTGATTACATGAAACTCAAAGAAATAACTATCTGTACCTTTGTCTAGCATGGAAGCCAAATATATAGCTCTATGCAATGCCACTCAGGAAGCCCTGTGGATTTGATCATTAATTTCTGAACTCAAATTTTCCACCAACAACCTGACAAGTATTATCACTGATAACACCATTGCCATTTCATTTGCCAACAACTCTACCTTTCATGCATGCAGCAAGCACATCAAAATTCAACCTTCATTCATGATCACCTTGCCAACAATGAAATAAAAATCACCCACTGCACCTCAAAGGACAATATTGCTGATGTTCTCACCAAGCCACTCACACAACCAGCTCACAGACTGAAGCTTAAGCAACTTGGAATGCTATTAGGCTGAGGGAGAGTGTTGTTTTGAGGTAGCCTATGTGTAAATGGCCTCAGTGGCCACATGTATGTGCCACTTCAGCTATCATAAAGGCAGGAATATGGCTGAATCTACAAATAATATTATAATACATGAATTGAGCCATTGACTTGGTGTCAGTATTACAAGTGACAACAGCCTCAGGACAGCCCATTAAAGGCTCTATCACATGAAGAATATATTGTTTACCATTGACTTCTACTCAGGTAAGCAAAGTAAGGGGCTTAGATATCATAGAAAAATGAGGAATCCACTTTTTTCCTACTCCCACTGTCCCTAGAAATGACCTCACATTTGTAATGGTCCCCAGTTCAGGCCAATTCTTGATCTTTGTCATGAGCCTATGTGTGAGATGCCATCCTTCATGCAACACAACCATTCTTACAATAGTTAGTTAAGGTGTTACCAACATCAACTTATATTCAGATACAGTGATTCCAGCCTCAATTAAATGAGCAAAGAATTGATCTAAAGTTATTGTGTACTCATATATGGAGTGCATTATCTTAAGTGCTGATTCTGCTCCATTGTATCAGGTAGATGGCTCCATCACCCCCATCATTGGAAAACACCCTTGATCAATACAAAGCCATGGAATACTCATATTTTCCTGCATTAATATTTACTTCTCTTACTTTTCCTTTAATAGCCTTAGGAATTCAAATAGGATCTTGAATTCATGGTGTATGCTCAATAACTAGAATTTCATAGTTAGGGAAAGAAATATATCCTGTTCTGAATTGTTGAAAGCCAAAGCATGTCAATGTCTTAATAAAATGAATATCTTTAAATCCACTTCTCTAGAGGAAAGAAAGTCACAAGAAACTTTTAAAATGATCATACCAAGCCATTCTTGAGCTAAACAGTCATCAATTTTGAATTTGAGGTGGGTCCAACAGCTTTGTTAGGTTGAGTCTGGCATGTAACTAGGAACTGGATGAACTTTCCAATCCACAGGCTTGTATTAGCTTCAAAAAGAAGGTTAGCTGTAAATGAGGAGTAATGATCATATATCTGAAAACACAAAAAGTTGGTAAAAAGTGAAGGAGTGTCATAGAGTGCTCAAACAGACCATTCAGTAGTTAAAAATCATACTGAAAAAGAAGCTACTAAAGCAAATTATTAAAGTAACAAATCATAGATATTTGGAGACATTACTTTGGCATAATCAAGATGTTTGTCCAATGTATAAGTACCCAGAAGTGAATGAAATACTTTTCCAAAAGTTTGACTTGGATGCACCCTACTAGTTAGCAGTCTTTGTTTGTACACCCATCTCTATTTTTGCACCTTTCCATGTTTTAGATAGTGTAAGTTCTTTCTGAAGTCTCTAGTTTCTAACTCAGGACTTCAGCTCTAGATGTCTTCTATTGACCACTGTGCTTTGCCTGTTTCAATACAGAAAGCTCTAAAATGGTGTAACAGGCTGTAAATGGACTGTAATAGCTCTAGAGCTCAGGCTCATAAGAGATATTGACAGATGGACAATGGAGTCAGGACTTTTGTGAACTGAGATAGTGATTAGAACAGTGTTTTTGGATGTTTTTCTAATGCATGATGCTCTGGATTTTTAGTGACACTGACTGCTGACTGGTTATCAATTTTGAGAGAAGAGAGTGCTTTGTGTGTATACCCCATTTCATGGAGGATATTCTGCATCCAGAAGAGATCTCCTTTCTAGCTTCAAATGCAGCAATGTACTCTACTTCAGTTGTAGAGAGAGCTACAACAGACTGAAGTTTGCTGCTGTAGCCAATTGCTCCACCATCAAAAAAAGTGAGATATCTACCAGTAAAACAGCCAGAATCTGGAGAAGCACTGAATGTGGTAAAGAAGTCTGTGCCCAAATCTGCTTTGAAATGCACCTTGTAATCAATAGTGCCTTTGCACAGTATTTGAGTAAATATTTGACAGCAGCCCAATGTTAATGCTTGGATTCTGGAGGATACATCATATGCTATATTAGGGCAAGTCATGGTAGCAAGATACTGCAAGGAACCAACAGCATTGAGATAAAACACATTGTGCATTGCCTAGACTTCTACATCATTTTGGGGTGCCATTGCTTTGGATAGTCTGGAATGTGTTCTAGAATAAGCTTGTAATGTTTGACTGCATCTCTGAGCCAATAGAAGGAGAGATCCAAGTATTTTATGCACCCATGATGCTCTGGATTTTTAGTGACACTGACTGCTAACTGGTTATCAATTTTGAGAGGAGAGGATACTTTGGGTGTATACCCCATTTCATAAAGAATATTATGCTAACAATACATACTTGTTGGTGTTGTTTTATTATGTTTTTAGTTTTTAGCAGTACCTAGGCAATTTGACTTCCTTTAACTCACTTTCAATATGTGTATGGCTTGAAGCAGTCACCAAACAGTGGAACAAGAAACTACATGAGGCATTTGTATCTATGGGATACAAAAGGCTTGAATCTGACTGCTCCATCTACATTTATATGAAAAGAAACATTGTTCAAGTTTAAGAACAAGAAGTTAAAAAAAATATGCAAAAAAGGAAGTCCAAACCACTTAAACCCTATAATTTTAATACTAATTTAGAAGGTTGAAGTAGAAAATTAGAACAGTTGAAAGTACTGATTTACTTCATTTTGCATGATTGTCAGATATAAATATGGATAAAGGGTCATATAAAATCCTTGAAGTAGGCAAGCATAGAGTCAGCATGGCAGTAATGTCACTAGACAATGTTTTATTGCACAATACTCTGCACTGTAAGCCTTTTATATGACCCTTCATCCATATTTGTATTGGACACAAACCTCTTGCTCAGGTTTCAAGCTTCTATTTTATGTGTACATTATATTCATTATAAAGCTTGAAATCTTTTGTATTCTGCTAAGATATCAATACACTTCAGGATGGTTCAAGTGTTTCCTGAGAAAATGCCTGTTAGAAATATGTTGCATGATTTCTAACAAGTATTTCTAATATATAATTTTTAAATGTTTTGTCAGAAATATAAAAGAAAAACTTAATATTTTTTTGTTCCTATTTGTTCTTAAATAAAACTATTTCAAAAACCTTGAAATATTTCTTTATAAAACACTCAAGGAAACATCAATCATGCACTAAGTATACATGCATTGTCTGGCTCAGTATGTCAGAGAAAATCAAAGCCATAAATACCCATCAAATTCAATATATTAGTACAAGCAGATTAGTGTGCCACAAGTGAGTTTGAGTAATATTATGTACAAGACAAATATACAGGGTAAGTGCAAGAAATTAGTCAGTAAAAAAAGGTAGAATCTTAGAAACTATGCTAAAGTTATTAGGCAATAGTTATGATAAAGGAAAAAATACATGCAGCAGCAAGGAATGACCTGAATATCATGAAAAGGCAGTTACCTGACAGCATGAGCAAACAAGGAATGCCTGTGGGCCATAAGACACATAAA